>APFE030327619.1:0-18963 GCA_000404065.3 Pinus taeda | reverse complement strand
CTTGGAAGAAATAAGGGTAGATGTAGATAGGAAGACATCAAAAGAAAAAGTTGAAAAGCTGGGTCTGCAAGTCCAAGTGCACCCAAACCAAAAAGAAGAAAAAATGTTAGGTAAGTAGGCTGGGTAGGTAATTTTGAGGCTTTAAAATGTTGATTTGTGATTAATTCCACATTTTCAAGTGTTACACTCATACAGATCGCAGTCAGCAGACAGTTCCCATTTGAAGGACTTCAAGCGAGGCATGACTAACTTCCTCTTCTTCCTCTTCCCTAAATCACTTACTAACTTCCCCTGAAGAGGTCAAGATCTACTTTATATCTCTTAGTTTCACCATTTTCCATGTCATTAGCCTTGGTAAAGATCTGTTTTACTCAAGGAGGCTCCATAATTTCTCTACAAAGTTCTATCTCCCCTTCATAGCCTAAGATCTCTGAAACTTAGCGCTTTCTGGACACTTTCATATTAACTCTTGACATTATTATGTAAATCCCTATATGCTTCCCCTTCCCCCTATTAAAACCATGTTAATAGCTCCCCTATGTAAATATCCCCTCCCCCTGGTTGAAATATAACCATAAACATCCCTTAGGAATTACTAAGTCATCTGGACCTTAGTAAGAGCCCCATCTTTGCACAAATTTCCCCTTCCCTAGTGTTTGGACTCCTTCCAAAACACATAGAACCCTCTCAAATGCAAACCCCCCCCCCCCCCCCCCCCCCCAGCGCATTTTCTTTGGAATTTATTAATGTTTGTTTAATAAATCACCAAGCGTTGAAACCCATTAACCCTTAACCTAAAGTTCCAACCCACCCTCGCTGTGAAAAATTAAAAAAATAGCACATGCGCTATTTCACTAAGCCTCGCGCACCTTCTTCGCCCATCCATCGTTGGATCGCCCCCTCCAGATCTAATGGTTGTTATCCATATCGGGCGCCCTTTTGTGTGGGCACGTTAGCACCCGATGTCCGACGGTTTCACCATCATACACCGGGACAGCTGGCGGCTTCCCATTGCATCGGGCCGCCCCTGACAGAAACCGCTTCCGTAGCAAAAGCAGTCTGATGCCCCCCCAAAACCGCCCTTCCCCTCGCATGACAGGAGTGTCGCGTCACACCACCACATCGGCTCCACCTCACCCCTTCCTGTGTGCGCCTAGCCCACGTCACCTGCCACCATGTCCCGCCACATCATCACCCCGCCGTACTACCACGTCACCCTGCTGACGTCAGCATGCTAACGTCATATCCATACCAAAGGACCCCACTGCTAACGTCATCCACCGTACCGCTGACGTCAACAGCGAAAAAACGGAAAAACGCGCAAGCGCGAAAGTCAAGCTTTAGAGCTCCGGAATGAAAAACAGAGGCAGTTTTCGATGCGCGATTAGCGATCGCTACAGGAAATGAGCCATATTGGAGAATCTTTAGGGAATCTTTTGATTCCTTGGCCATTTTTGCACCGAAAAGGCCCGATTTTGCCCATTTAAACGTATTTGAAGACAGAGAGAGACCCAGTTCAGAGGTTAAAGAGTATCAGAGCGGATGTGAGGATAAAAAGCATGTCAAAGAGTATCAGAGTAGCGGCAAAGTGTATCAGAGGAGATTTTCTCAGGGCTCGAGGAAAATCCAACATTAAAAGGAAATCCCTGAAAGTCAAGAAGCAGTTGAGGATGCATTGAAAGCTCACCAGCACAAATGACTGCACATTAAACTCACAGGAGATCAGTGGACCAGAACTCAATGCATATTTATTACAAAACCACTGCACCAAGCCACAGAGGACATCAAATTAACTCAATTTTTGATCCAGCTGCCACTGGCGCAGCCCAAAAAAGACTTGATTACGTTTAATTCCAGCATAAGTTAGGTTTAGAAAGCTTTCTTCCTGCAGACCTGTTTAGGTCAGTTGTAATAAATGACTTTAGATATTTTGCTTATATATACCACCCTAAAAAATGGAGTAGGGGTTGGTTGGTTGTTGATCTTTGTTAGTTCGATATTTTGCTCAGACTCGCACTGTAAATGTGATACTTTCTATAATCAAAGACTGCTGAAAGTATGGATTCTAGATCTGTCTGTTGTGTCTCACTGGTCGAGGAGTGACTATGGAATTCCTATACTTCGACATGGTTCAATAAGTGTTTATTTAACTCTGTTTAGTTTTTATGTTTGTGTTATCATCATTCCACCATCTAAATTGCAGAAAAGAAGAATAGTCTAGGATTTGCTTGGCTGCACCCTAGGCTCAATTTCTGCAATTTCTCTATGTTTTCATCAGGAATAGTTATGAACATGCATACTTAAATGATCTTGTTTACGTTGTTTCTTTCACATATGAATGCCATTTTAGGAATTCTTAACTGCTCCTAGATAACCATTCATTCCCTTCTCCTCCCTGTCATTTGGTGAAAGATTCTTGATTGCCTTTCATCACTGATTATCATTCCATATTTTCAGCAAATTGGTAATTGTCTCATGTGTAGCTATCCCGCTCCATAATCCTCTTGTGACCAAGAAAACGCAACAGCAAGCATTAATCCATGACTCCATGCTCAATGGTTTGAAACTTATCACACTTTCCCTTGCCTCTCTGCTTGAAATTATCTGCCTCACATTCATCTTCCATCCAAACAAAAAATCAAAAACCCATGAAACTAAAAGCTAGCCTAAAATCATCCTCAACAAAGCTAAATCATTAAGAGAGAGCCCTCTCTGATTGCAAGTGGGCTAGAACCTGCAATCCAAAGATTGGTTTGTGGTTACCTCGGCCGTATCCCTTCAGGAGCTTAGGGACAACCTGAGTCATAACAGTTTTCATGGCATATTTCAATAGACATAACTTCTATATGATGACGAGATCATGAGGTTTAAGAACTGCAGGCACAATGAAGCAAGGTTTAGGAAGGGGAGCTTATTTAGGCATGGACCAAGATTTAATGAAATAATACGCAGACATGGAACCTGTTTAGTTAGATTTCAAGAAATAAGCACATCTTGCGCCTATGGGCCGTTATAACTATCAAAGAATACACTCGGAACTAGAGACAAAACTTGGTGGACCCTGCCTAATACCTCATCTTTGTACGCATACTTGGTAACCCCATCATACATGTAGCTCATACTTATAAGTCTTCATTCTATAGGCTTCAAACCTGTATTGAATAGCTTATCACTATACGAAAATCAGTAGCCATAATAGATATTCAAGAAGATCTGTACAATGCCTTCCATAAATAAAAATTTGAGGTAGACTTCATGCATAAGGATGAATTGTTGATTTATCTTCAGATAGATAATTTCAAACTCATTAGGACTGCTTCTTCAAAATGACACCATCTTGGCTTCTCAAGAAGACAAGGTATGTTTTAAGACTCCTTCAAACATGAATTTCAAAACCTTTAAATAGTAGTGTGACTAACTTAGTCCTTAGCTTATAAGACCTTGTTGGGGCTTTGGACTGCTTCTTCAAAGTGACACCATCTTGGCTTCTCAAGAAAACAAGTTGTGGTTTAAGACTCCTTCAAACATGATTTTGAAAACCTTTAAGACCTTGTTGGGGTTTTCAAACCCTAGATTTCAAATTATACAAATTGTCCAAAACCCTAGAAATGCAATGTCCTTGATCCATCATTAATCAATCAAGAATTTTGGTTATCAATTCAATGTGCAAAGAATGGACTTCATCATTCTAGACTGAGCATTTAGCACCCAAATACCCATGCAAGATTTCCATAGTAGTTTTTATATGACATCAATACTTTCTCTACAACAACAAGTTCGATGAAATACTTCAAACCAATATGTTTTCAGTAATTTATATCTTTGGTCAAAAAATTACTTTATCAAGAGATATTTTGATCTTCTGTGCTTTGAGGAGGGGCTGGACCTTTCCTTCTTAAAAAAGAACTCAATATATTTTAGTCAACTAGATTCAGTAAGTGAGCTTAGAATGATCATCTGCAGAATTTATAGTCAGGCTTCTCGAATTCAGAAATTTGACCTTCAGGTAGACCTATGATCAATAACCTTTCTTAGCTTTATTTGATTCAAAAATAAATTTCATAGACTAAATCTGACATTGGAGATTCGTAACTTTAGGACAATATTGAACTCATAGATTATTGATTTCAGTCTATATCATATTTTAGCAGTCTAGATTCTGAACACACTTGATCCATTGGTTGTTGTCATGGCATCTTTCAATAGACATAGCTTCTATATGATGACAAGAGATCATGAGGTTTAAGAACACTTTAGATAAAAGTTATTGGATGATACATATCTCACATTCTAGGCAGTTCAAGAAGCATCAAACTTTAGACTTATAGCTCCCTTGGATTCTGTATAAGCCTTCATTCTACAGGATTCAAACCTGTATTGAACAACTTATCTTTGTAAGACAATCAGTAGTGCAACTGACTTAGTCCTTACCTTGTAAGACCTTGCTGATTGAGGCTTCTCGACCTTAGTATACTTAGGAATTTTCTTTCAAAACAAGGTATGCTTTGTGGTTTTATGAAACTTTGATATAATCAAAAAACGTGGAGTCTCACGGTATTCCATCATTAGAACTAACCTGACTAAGGTATTCTTAGTATTTTACTTGTCAAACTCAGACTTGGACTGAGGCTATTTGTCTTACTTCCTGAGGTTACAAACTCACTAGTTGTAGGTCAATATAAGCTTGACATAATGTGCACTAGTAAGAAGATAAATAAGCAAGGTAGTTTCAATAATATTCTTGCATACTATAGCCCTGTTTTACACACCACTCTCTGTCTAAGCTCTATTTCAGCTATCAATCCCCTGTTTCCTCAGCCATACAACTCCTTGTCAATATTATAGCAACAATATGGATATGTTATCATTAATGTAAAAATTGTCCTCTCTATTATATGTGGCTTCAATGATATTGCTTTGCAACAAGAAAAATGATGAATTAAGCAAATATTTTCAAACACTGATGAATGTTGTATGAATCAATGCTCTATGTGAATGGTGCTTCTAGGTGTACATGGGTTCAAAGTCACCTGAGGACGAACAATATTAGATAATAAAGGGAGAATGTTGAGCCCATGGTTAGTGTTTTGTAATAAATGCATGTTGGTTGCAGCAACATAGCAAGCATAAGTAGAGACAAAGGCATAAGCACACGTTGATTTTGGAAAACTTGTCACTTGAATTTTTTATTTTATAAATCTAGCAACTGCTCCTATTCCATTAAATTGACTTCATATACAATGCTTATATTTGGGTGAGAGTCTCGCACTGATGGTTTCCCTCGAGATTTTGAACTAAATCATTATCATCCAAAATCACAATATAGTCTATTTGACACTAGAAGGGACTTGTTGTCACCTTGTTTCAATTTGTTGTCCGGTGCGCTGATATTCAACGAAATAATTTGACTATAGTAAATAAATAAATATATTTGATTTTTACTTGCAATAATTTTTTTATAACATTCTTGTCCTCGTCATATTTAATAAATACAAAATTCAAGTAAACGTGTACTAACTATATGAATTTAAGCTATAATAGTTTTTCATTATAATAAAAATATATAAATAAACTTTAATTGAAATCTTTAACACATTTTTGCATTGTAGTGTTTTATTTGGTAAATTTAAAGTTGAAATAAACCCACACTAATTATTTGTCTTGTCAACCTTCTCTTTCCTTGTTGCACATATTTGAGTCCTTTCAACTTGTCTCTCTTTATCTGGCATAGAGATCACAAATTGTTGTTTGAGGTAACTTTCTTGTTCATGGACATTTGTTACCTTGCTTATCAATATCAATGATGATTATTTTCTCATCACTTTTCCCAGATCTCATAATTGAGATCTCATGAAGATATTCCTTTACTCTTTGATACATTCAATCCGATCTAAGTGATATGACCTATTTCAAAAAGTATATCTTCTATATATTTCTTATCTATCTCCTTTCTTGCTACATAGAGATGAATTCAAAGGAGACTTTTTAACTGACTTCTTTTATCCATAAGGATTTTGGCAATCTTTCTTATTCTATGAAAGGACCTTTGATGACCTATCTATATATAGATCTCCTTGCATTCATGAAGTCATGTAACCAACTTGATTGTAGAATGAAAAGATACTTACTTGATTGTGAAGATGAAGTATTCATCTTGATTGCTTTGATGTTGGTATAACAAGATGTATGAGGAATTCTTCTTGAATACTTTGTTGCTTCTCTTAATTGTTTTCCTTATAGGATAAGGAAATGATCCTCTGAGGATTTTCATGCTTTATTTCCTTCAATTGTCACCTAGATCAAGACTACTTTTAGAACCTTCTTTGACTTGATGTAGACTTCGATTTGAGGTCCTTTGAGCTTCATTTGATGAGAGTCTTGGAGGCCTTAAAAAGGTCTTGCTATTGAATATTGTCTTCTTGATTGCATAGAAATCAACTCTTTTTATTGAATACTATTGTTGAAGACTAATCCTTTGATCTATGGTTTGATCACGATTAGGGTTTGATTTTGCAATGTAGATCTTGATATCCTTCAACTTGCTTTGATGCCTCATAGAAACTTGATCCTTGAATGTATCTTTTTTGCCCTTCCTTTGACTTTTGAATCCAATCCCTCTGATACCATATTGAAGAATCTAGGGCTTTCAGAAATTAGAGTGATTCTTCTTAACATGATAACAATTTGTGAAGTGTTTTTACAATTTATCTTAGCTTGATCTTCTTTTCATTATTAGTGTGTGTGAGTGCTTCATAAAACTTCTATCAAAAATAAAAGAGATAAGAACACAAAGTATTTGTCTTTCTTCCAAGGCCAAAACCTCTCCCTCTTGGAGAGGAAAACCCACACAAAATTCTTCTTATAGAGATTCTAATTGACGAATACCAAGATCATGACCCTTGACACATTCTACCTCTCCAAGACCAAGACATCAATCCTCTGTTATGTCACTACTGAGATCATCCTCATTGCTGCAACATTTCACTACAACGTCATTGATATTTTCATTACTACTTATTCATCATGTCAATGAGATCTCTTAACTTCATTGAGATATTCATCATGATGACCGTTGCACCATGTCTCCATATGCATTTGGATCATCATTGTATCTTTTTATTAGACCATCATCATGTTGAGTGTGTTCTATGCTAAGACAGAGATTGCAATTATAGGATCCTTGTGATCTCTCTTAAGCCAAGACAGTGAGACTTGAGATTATGCAAAGACAGTAAGGGTTTTGAGGTTCTTTCCATCACATACATACATTGAATACTATGAGGTAGGTCTATCGAGATTGCAATTTTGAGATCCTAACCTTCCAGTTAGGCCGAGACTGTTATGGTTACTGCTTCTCATTATCCCAAGAGTGTTACCCTCTTTCACTGGAATTATTGCTTCTTCTCATGATTCCAAGACTGATCATCTTTGTCACTGTTGTTACTGTGACTCTTCATTATGCCAAGACTATGCCTCTGTGGTATTATCCGAAAGAGAAAAGACATCTAGGATTAGCGATGTTCTAAGACCATTTTTATGTCGATATTGTCTCATCCATAAGCGACTTTGTTCTGGAATGAATTCCTAGATGGTATGTTATTGAAGGATCACCAAGATACTTATACGCATTTTTAGACTTCTTAGGAGATAGGTCTAAAGTTATTTCCTCCTATAGTGCGAGGTGAAGGGACTTGTTTTACTCTCTCTACTCTTCATTCAAGACCTAATATGCCTGCACCTAATACCAAACCAAGGTGCAGAAAAACCCTTAAATAATTGTCTTCCTGAAGTGCAGATTTTCTCCTTTGTCCATGCGAAATTCAGAGAGAGAATGTGATATCTGTTGTTGTGCCATTTCCGCTAACCCTAGATGGGTATTTATAGTGATTTGTGCTCCTACTTTGAGCCGACTTGAACTTGTGAACCGACATGTCTTTTATCCAAGCCAACATGACTGCCATTTATATATTTAATTCAATATTGAAGCCGACTTGATGAATTTTGTATCAATTTGCTTGCAGACTTCATGATCTTTCCATTGGAGGATTTCTCTTGGTCTTAGAGGGTTACTTTGACTTGAATACATTTTACATAGGCTCTTAAAGAGCTCCTTCAGACATGACTTGACTCTTTGACTTTATTAATAAATCCTAAAGACATCAAGAAGAAGTCTTTTACCTAATGACACTTCTTTCTCATGAAAGCCATGTAGCAAGTCATACAAAAATAATTTATTTTCTTTTATTACATAATTTACAAAGCTCGTGTCATTATGAATATTGAACCTATTTACACTTTCTTCAACACCCTTCACCCACATCTATGAGTGGAAGAGGCGTTCCCCCTCCTCTGGATCTTCAAGATTAGTTTTCTGGATCTTTGTGGTGGTCACGGTGGCAGTGGGCTCTGCACCAATGATCTACTTCCTTTTGTCATCCCCCTTATCGGGTTTTGATTGAGAATCAAAAACTGCATATGCGTAAGCCTTCAGCTCGGCCACCAGTGACTGCTTTGCCCATCACCCACTTGTATTGTGAGTGGAGCTCTTATGGAATTCACACCATTTTCTTGGGTCCTTCTTCATCTTTGTGGTGTTGTTCTTTGCTTGCAACTTTGGCAGGATGTCCTCGGTAGCCCCACCTTGGCTTCGTCCCTTTTTCTATGGTTTGGGGGTGCCTTTTCCTTGCTTTGGATTTGCAGATCCAAAGTCCCTCTTCTTGTTTTTAAAATTCTACTCAATATTTACAGCATACCGATATGTCGTGCCGAGCGAGGAAATGTCCAGGAACTCCATCTCGTCGTGGATGTATTTGTGTAGACAATCACGGTACTTGAGCACCAAATGCCACTCAATATCCTTGATACCCAGCTTCGTGCGAAGGGTATGGAAATTATTTGTGAACTCTGGCACATCTTGGTCCCTTCACTGTCGTAGCGTGATCCACTTTATGTATTTATCTTTATAGCTCCTGACAGGGTAATATTGTTCCTTGATGGCGTCTCAAAAATAATTCCAAGTGGGTGCAACTGAAAACAATGAGGGTTCACTCTCGTCCTTTTGTTCACAGTAGGTTTCCCACTAGTCCTTGGCGTGTGGGGCAGCTTTGAGAAGTGCAAACATAATCTTTTCCCGATTGGAAAAGTCATGAACTGAAAAATATCCTTCTAATAGATTTAACCATTTATATATGACGTCTTCACCTATCAAGCCTTCGAATATGGGAATATCAAAGTTAACTTGTACCTTAGAGGGAGTGGCACCTCCAGAGTGGTTACTGGATGAATATGCATCGCTTGCCGGTAGCCATCGAAAGATCTGGGCAAAGTTATCCATCATCGCATCCCTCTGTCACTCGAGCGCTTCCTCGAGAAACATTTTGAAATGATCTCTTACCCACTCTTCTTTTTTTTCTTCTACCATGGGAGGTCATCAGGTTTTTTGAAGCTAATCCTACAATGTTTCAACTAGATCGATCCCTAACTCCTTATACCCTAACCTCATTAGGGACATGCAAAGAAAAACCAAGAAAGAGAAGACCATTCTGATACCATTAATCTGAACTTAAACATGAATGCAACAACTTACAGATATAATCATAAACACAAAGATGTAAGAGAAAAACACTTCATTTCATTAATAGAAAAATATTGAAATATGCTTACAAACAGAATGGAAATAAGATAGCTTGGACAATGGTATCTTATCTCTCAGAAGAGATGTGGAGGCTACATGCCTCCCAACTGAGTTACAATGAGGCTCAAGGGCCTTTTTATTATTGAACAATAATAGAAAACCCTAAACAACCAAAACCCTAACCTAAGGAGATGTAACACCAAGAGTTTATTGGCCCCGTTGGAGTTAGTTGGGCAACCAACTTCCCGGGATCGTAACTTGGTCATATTATCTCTGTTTGACGTGTATGATACCTCATTGGAAAGATATCTCCGAGGACTACGACTACTAATGTGGTTGCCTTAACAATTGCTGAGTAATTTCCAAAAGAACGTTGTTTAGGCCTCAAAATGGCTTCGGAAGTTCAGGACCCAAAAAACTGCCAAAAATAGTAAATTGTGCTACAATTAAGGAAACATATGAAACTGACTCGAGGGTCTAGGGGGAATAGGTGGGTGGCCACCAATATCCACCTAGAGCATTCCTCCCCCCTTAGGAAGTAATGGTCCCCATTGCATGTAGAGCCTCCATGAGGTGAGGAAATTTTTGTTGAACTTGGTCTGTGGTGAAGGAGTTGAGCTGCTTTGACAACTCGATATAATTGTACCCTCTGTTGCCGAGTATTCTTGATCTTTGTGTCCATGATCTAATCAATTATGGCCTATTCCATGCAGTCTGGGTTGAGCTATGTTGGTGTGAGATGTTCTGCAATGTCAAATGTATCCAACAATGTTGGAAAGTATGCCCGAAGGTGATCTACATTGAATAATGGGTGCATACCAAGGAATTGTGGGATGTTGAGCTCGAAGGCATTGTCATCGACAACCTTGGTGATGGTGTAGGCCCATATCGGAGCAGGCGAAGCTTGCGGTGGGATCTAGCAAGGTGATCCTTCTTCAAATGAAGCCAAACTTTGTCGTGCACCTAGAACTTGTGCAACACTCGATGTTGATCATGGCGCTACTTATACTTAGCATTGGCTCTGTCCAATATCTGATGGACCTATTTGTGGATGTGTTGAATGCGCTCAATGAAGTTTTTAACCCTTTCCACTTCGAACTGCACGTGAGCCAAATCTACCTGAGTGGTTGCAAATGGTATGACCACATCAATGGGGCATAATGGCTTAAATCCAAACCTTACTTGAAAGGGGTTGTGGCTTATTGAGATGTGGAGAGCTCTGTTGTAGTTGTGTTGGACATAGGGGAGAATTTTATCCCATGTGAGTGGATTCTTCGAGTTGTACATGCGCATAATTTGTACGATGATCCTGTTGACAACATCTGTTTGGCCATCAATTTGGGAATGGAAAGTCGTGGACTTAGTAAGTTTTGTATCCAACATTGACCAAAGACTTGACCAAAATGCACTCAGAAATATGTTGTCCTGATTTGAGATAATGGACAGTGGGATCCCAAAGTGTACCCACACTCGCTCAAAGAAGAGCTTAGCAGTGGCCTCTACTGTGATACTCTTCTTGCAGGCCATCATGATGGCCATCTTAGAGAATCTGTCGATGACCATCAAAACGCAATCATTGTCGTGATTAGTAGAAGGAAGACCAGACATATAATCCATGGAGACAGATTCCCAAGGTCGACTAGGAGTAGGTAGAGGAGTATACAGACCTTGCTTCTTGATGGTTGACTTCGCAATGGTGCGGGTAGTGTAGGATCTAATGTACTTCCCAACATCCTGACGAAGTTTTAGCCAATAAAAGTACTTTTGAAATACCACCATTGTTTTCTCTACTCCGAAATTTCTAGCGACCCGACTGTAGTGTGCCTCCCAAATCATCTTGGCACGCTCACTTGAAGGAACACATATGTGTCCCAAGTGGCATAACAGTGCATCCCGAAGGTGAAAATTTAGCACTTGCTTCCCTTCCAGGAGTGTTTGGTATATGTTGCCGAATTCTAGATCACTCTTGTAAAGATGTGGCCACTCCAATGTCTCGTGCCCACAGGAGTCAAGCATAATAACTAGCACCATGATTGATGGTCGATTGAGGTAATCAACGACATTATTGGTGCTTCCCTTCTTATACTTAATGTTCAAATGGAGATGTTGCAAATAGGTGGACCATTTATGATGGCAATCATTCTGCAACTTCCCTTGTGTCTCTATGAACTGTAGAGGTCGGTTGTTTGTGTGGATGCATGTTTCCTTCCCCAGAATGTAATGTTTCCATTGACAGTAGGCCTGCATAATGGAATAAATTTCTTTGATGTAAGTGGGGTACTTTCAGACTGTGTCTGAAAGTGTCTCACTCTTGTAAGCCACTAGATGCCCATGTTGAGTAAGCTATCCCTCTCCATATAAAAAGAGGGAAGAAACACTTAAAGAAGGTTCATAATTTTTGGAAAGACTTCTCTTAAGGCGCCTTTTCCTGGTTTCATGAAGGCATGTATGAATCTTGATGTACACACTTTTCTCAGAATATTAATACAATATTTTTGGTTATTCCAACTTATTGGATTGCATTATGTTCATCTCCCTCTGTATTTGCATATATGTTAAATATTCCTCTCAGATTTCATGTCACGTATATGCTAAATATATTTCCCATTAGATGCAGATTCATTTAGATCAAGCTATTAATTTATAATGTTTGTATTAATGTGGAAATTCAGTCTTTAAAAAGTGCTCCATGTATCTCAGCATTCCATAAGAATTTCCTTACTTTCACTTCTCTCCAAATCTAGATATATATAATTCTTAATGTTTAAGCTTTGTATGATAGATTTCTCCTCTATTGTCTTGTACCATTCAATCTGTTTTAACATCTTATTTGTTGTAAATTCTTAATCTGGTTTGGCCACCACTAGTTGAGGATTATTTGATGTGTATTCCTGCATGTAAGCTGCTTCATAGATTGTATCTTTATGAATGGTTTTGAATCAATCCTATTTGCATTACTTATGAAAAACTATGGTGTTGTATGTCTTTATGATAAATCTGACACCATTAATTAATATTTCCTAGGCATTGGTCTCCCATCAACCCAAAGGTTGTCTCTAGGAGTGACAACATCTTTTTGGCACTGTTTTCTAGGAACGAATCAGAATATATTTCCTTAGGTACGATATTTTTTTACATTCCCTCTATTAGGTGAGCAAGGGAAGTGTAGGTTGAAGATCCCTCACCTTGGAAACTCCATTGTTTCAATCTTATTATAAACACCCTTGTGACTCCACTATATGTATCTTTATTTGGTATTTCTGGATTTCAAGAAGTCTCATACTCACTTTGATGCTAAAACAACCGAATATTTCTCTACCTTTGAACTTGAGATCACTCATCTAAAGGGGTTTTCAAAATGGCCCTTCCTGCATTCTTGGCCAACTAATTTTCCCACTGGATTTTTCTTCTATTGCTATGTATCCCAATCATGTCCCTCCATTTCATGAATGGCATACCTATTTGCCTAGATTCAAAGGAAATAAAGATAGAAGGTTAGACCAACACCTTAAGGATTTTCATGAATGCATGGAACAATCGGGTATTGTTTTTGAAGATGCGAAAATGAAATTGTTCATGTATTTTTTAGAAGAATATTGTAGAGTTTGGTACAAAACAATACCTCGTAGCAGCATATCTTCTTTAAAGAGATTTTACATAGCATTTAATCATTATTGCAAAATATTTTATCCACCGGATGCTCTGTTTCAAGATTTTTGTGCAAAATTTAATGTTGAAAATATTTCTAAGGTTAATGATCACAATGAATATGTTTATGGGGCTCAAACCCAAGAAAACATATAATTGTATCAAGAAGCATCACCCAACAATCAAGAAAGGGAAGAAGGAGACATTATTAAACAAAAAATAGACCTTCAGAGATCTCATTCTACCAAATTTGATGATTCTCCTTCTTGTGATTTGTATAAACTCGATGGGATGTTGAGCAATGTAGAAATACAACAATCTCAATCATGGGAAGTTGTAAAAAAAGAGGAGGTCCACCATGAGGTTAATAAATAGGCTCCAGTTTACAATCCACATCCTTCAAATGGAGAACAAGTTCAAGAAGTTTATATGAAAGCCGATAAAGATTCTCTGATCTATGATTCAGATGATGCATAGGAGGATGATATTGTTGCAGACTATCAAAGGGATCTACTTACAAACAAGTGGGGAGAATATTAACAACAACAACTCCTTCAAGAGGAGCCCAAAGTTGAAGAGCTCAACAATTTTGGTGGCTTCCTATCACAAAAAGATTCCTCCCTAGAAATTGTTCAAGAAAGGGAGGAAGCCATAAATTTTTCTCATCAGTTCCATGATCCAGTGGTTGACTATATGGCATCCTTCTTTGATTTGCAGTCGATCCCAATTATGGGGTATGTATTAAATTTACCTCAAGATGTCAAATGGTACATGCCTATTTTAGTTACGGATTTTCAAGAACACATCCAAATTAGAAGGTTCATGGAGGATATTAGAAGAACTGAGCATCAAATATCATTTTGGGGGCAGTGGTGTATACCTGTTTTAGTTGTTGACTTCCAAGAGAACAATGGCATAAGGTCTAGTACTCAGATGCTAGGTTGTTATCATTGGAAGGTTGACCTCACTTGGGTGAATTAAGCCCTATGCCTAAACAAAAGTTGTATCTAAATAAGCTCATTATGTGAGTGTTTAATTTCCAATTTTTGGAGTTTATAGTTTTTCATTTCAGTTTTATGAAGAAAGGACTCCCATAAAATAAAGTTCCATGAAGATTTTCTAGTTTTATAGATTCATTATATTTTTTACTCCATTCCCAATAGTGAAGGCTACTATTCTGCAAGTTCTCAGCACCTTGCTAGTAAGACATTGTCCCCAGTTGGAGCCAATGTTTCCACTTACTGCAAAATGTGTTTTTAGTTGTCCAAAGAGTAAATGAGAGGAGAAGTTTGCAGTCATCTTCCAAGCCTCAATATGACTCAAAGTCTAAATCATACCCTCTCCATTAGAAAGTGCTCAGAATAGGCTTTCCAATGATATGTAGAAGTCCAAAAAGGATCAAAAGATATGGTCTTCTAAAGTTTCAACAATTCAAGCCTTAGGAAAGAAGGAATATCTAAGGTATGATATCAGAGATCACATATCGGAGGTCCAGTGACATCGTAGATCAGTGATTGCATGTCAGAGCTACATGAAATATTGACACATCGCATATCAGAAGTACGATATATCAGAGACAACAAATCGGCAATCGTGGCATCAGGGA
Organism: Pinus taeda; assembly: GCA_000404065.3. Lineage (NCBI taxonomy): Eukaryota > Viridiplantae > Streptophyta > Pinopsida > Pinales > Pinaceae > Pinus > Pinus taeda. Next base: position 4,075 of record APFE030327619.1, on the reverse strand, counting down.
TCCAACACATTGGAGCTTGGAAGAGTCGATGCATCAAAATATCGCAATATCAGAAAGATCGGAAATCACATATCAGAACTTCTGAAAGTGAAACATTTTTGTGTCAATAATGTAAAATTGCCAAGGGACTCAAATATAAGTTTACAAAGGATTTCATCGCAAAACCAACGACGAATGAGCGCTTTTCTCTCTCCTCCAGCAAGACACATGGCGGCACAGGATTAGCTCCAATAATGACACGTGGTGGCATAGGATTGGCTCCAATAAGGACACGTGGCGGCACAGGATTGGCTCCATTAAGGACACATGGTAGCTGACGTCAGCATGACATGGCGGTACGACAGGACACGTGGCAGGTAGTTTTGGCGTTTTTAGGGGCCTAAGGGGGTGAATATGGGTGACATGTGTCACCACTCAAGAAGTTTAATGTCAAAATGATAACATCATATCGGAGGTCGCATATCGAAAAGTGAGCATGTTGTAACTCCCATGTTATTTCCCCGATTGGAAACCACCAATGAAAGGGGCTTCGATATTTGGCTAGTGCGTGGTTAAAGAGGAACTTAAAGAACCATGGGCGCAAAGCACTTTACAAAGGAAAAATGACCCTCGACAAGAATATAAATTCCCTAACGGCTTAAGGCTAAGCACCAGGTAACAACCCTCGGTCCTATGATGAAGAAATGTAGAAAGGGGCTAAACAAAAGGGGACAAAGGATACCAGAACTCGTTGTTTTGTAATGTCTTTAAGAGTAAAATTCCTAATGAGGTAAAACTCTGACATAACATTATGGCTATATTACAGGGCATATAGCACTCTGATAGTGAAATGCAGGGAGTTATGTGTTGGATGAGTCGGCAGTTGTGATTCCATGACACCACCAAGACCATCACAATTGATCGCTCCCAGCTCTAGAAAATGGGGAATTCAAGTAGTTAAGGCGGAAAGCATCAAGGGAATCGCCCATGTAACAGAAGAGGCACATTGTGGCAGAGACGTGGCTTTTGATCAGAGGCCATCACAAGAAGTGGCGTGGAGATATTTTCCTATAATCGTAATTCAGTGTTTCCCATGTTTTATTATTCTTCAACTTTTCCTATGTTTTGTTATTATGTTATCGTTGTATTTTAAAGAAATGAATCATTTTGTTGCAATGATTTGGGTGACAGAGCCTTTGCACGCTGAGACAGCTAGTCAGTTAGACTGCTGGTACTCGGCTAAGATATTTTTGTAACTGTTTTTTCAAGCTCTCCCTCTCCTTATAAAAAGAGAGAAGAAACACTTAAAGAAGGTTCAAAATTTTTGGAAAGACTTCTCTTAAGGGACCTTTTCCTGGTTTCATTAAGGCATGTATGAATCTTGATGTACGAACTTTTCTCAGAAGATTAATACAAGATATATGGTGATTCCAACTTATTGGATTGTAGTATGTTCATCTACCTCCGTATTTTCATAAATGTTAAATATTTCTCTTAGATTTCATGTCATATAGTTGCTAGATATATTTCCCATTAGATGCAGATTCATTTAGATCAAGCTATTGATGGATAACGCTTGTATTAATGTGGAAATTTAATCTTTAAAAAGTGTTCCATGTATCTCTGCATTCCATAAGAATTTTCTTACTTTCGCTTCTCCCCAAATCTAGATATATATAATTCTTAATGTTTAAGATCTGTATGATAGATTTTCTCATCTATTGTCTTCTACCATTACATTTGTTTTAACAACTAATTTGTTGCAAATTATTAATCTGATTTGGCCACCACTAGTTGAGGATTATTTTTTGTGTATTCCTATGTGTAAGCTCCTTCATACATTGTATCTTTATTAATGGTTCTGAATCAATCATATTTTCATTACTTGTGACAAAATATGGTGTTGTAAGTCTTAAAATAAATCTAACAACATTAATTAAGATGTCCTAGGCACTAATCTCCCATCAACCCAAAGGTTGTCTCTAGGAGTGACAACAAGGGGACAGACCAACTTCGATCAAGAGGATAGGATAGGGGGTATTTTCCTTGATCTTGAGGTTGTAGGTTATGAATTGCTTTTGAATCATCTCAATCTTTCTCCACGACTCTTTGGATATACCGCAACCCCGAACTTCACATCTGTATAAAACAACAGGGCAACGAGAGTCTCAAAGAGGAACCCTTTTTTTACTCTAAATGCAAAAATCGACCGACTTACAATTGTTTTCAAGCTCATAATAAGCATTCCAGCCTCCGATAATCCTTTTCTCGATGCTATAATTCTAGTTAAACTGATGAGGAAAGTCAAAACCCAAATAGTTATAAAAAAACATATAAGTTAAACATATATATTTAATTAAAAAGGAAAAAAAAAAAACATATCTTACAAAATTGTAAATAGGAATTCATCCTACTTTATCATGAATATTTTTTAATTTATAATAAATTATATTTTTAATTTCTAAATAAATTATTTTATAATATTATAGCTCATTAAACCCACATACTAAAAATCCTATCTATATGAATAAAAAAGTAACATTTATTAAACATTATTTTTCATTTCAATCACTCTCCTTCTAAAAAAATATTTTTAAAAATATTAAAACGATATACTCATTAAAAAATCAACTAAAAAATAAAATTAAATAGAAAAAATAACACCTGCACAGAGTCATCCAAACTAAATACAATTGACATATTAGAAAATAATATTATTAAATATTATAAAGATTTTAGACACAGAAGGTAAAGCTTTTTGGTTTTTCCCTTATTTAAAAGGTACAGATTACTTATATGATATTTAAAATTCCTTTTACAATTCAATAATGTATATTGCATGTCTATCATGTTAATATCAACACAATGTATTTTACTTTACAATGTTAAACATAAAGAGATTAATGTATGCTACATGTCCAGCTTATTGATACTTACATTTAAACTCAATATAATGTATTTATAATACTAAAATAATTAAATGATAATAATAAATGGTATTTAAATTTAAATAATATTTATTTAGAAAAAATTATATATCAACTTAACTTTTATATATATATATATATTATATAAATTTTTATTGTATTTATTTTTTTAAAATTACATTAATTTAAATGTCTTTTTTTTTGGTGTGATGGTTGGGAAAATCTGTCCAAGTAGATTTCTCCTGGTTTAATTTTTATAAAATTCAGCATCAATTTATTGAAATCACAAATTTGATGGGTAACTTTTGCACAATAAAAATGTTTTAAAATTTTTAAAAGATATTAAATCCATATATATAATCAAAAACTAGTTTAAATAACACAAATTAAAATTTCACTTCAATTTTTTCCACCAAATTCCAGTACCCGAAACTCCATAAAAATAAAAATAAAAACAAACAAAAAACCAACTGTAGTCAAGGGAGATATTGACGGTTCCTTCGATATGGCGATTTCCCATTCAATACGGCGATATCTCCATCTCCCATTCAATACGGCGATCTCCCATTCAATACGGCGATTTCCGCGTCAAACGCTGCAATATCGCCGCCCAACGACTACCAGCAGGCAACTTTCGTGACCTTTCATTCGCCAATTTCCCTCTCCCACTTGTCATAGAAGAGTTGTTACATATCAATTCTTTACCTGCCCACGGCATCTTTACCACCGGCCCTAGACGACCACGAGTCAATACCTGAACCTGCACCTTTCTAGCCATTACTGCAGGAATTCAGAGTATGGTAGCCGCTCTACCTATATATACACCCATATCTCTTAAAACAATTCAAGGCACTAGGTCTGAGAGTTTTTAAAAGACGTTTGAGTTTCAGAGAGGGACAAATGGATTATAAATGCGTTGTTTTTCTGATGCTACCGTGCTTCCTATTCATGGTGGCCACTCTAACTGTAAGTGCAGCAACTATTGATTACTATTCTCGTCCTCACGTTTCTGGTCACATGGACGGATTAAGCAATCATCACACTGAGTCTTTCTCTGATGAATTTGCTTTTAATGGACGTGCTCTGCTGGAGCATGAAAGGAGTGACAAATTCCGATCATCCATGGACCGTCACGAGAGAAGGGATGTGGAAGCCCTCCTGGCTTTTAA
>APFE030327616.1:11821-24756 GCA_000404065.3 Pinus taeda | reverse complement strand
TTGCCAGTGAGAACTATTCCTATCATAGAGATGATTGAATGCATTCTGTAAAAGGTTACTTCTGCTGATATAAAAAAAGTTTTGCTGATATATACTTCTGATGGCGAAAAAAATTGCTCTTAAAAAAACTTCCGCTGCTTTAAAAAATGATTTTGATATGGAGAAAAAAAAATCATTTAAAATTATGCTTTATATCACCACATATATCACCATATTCATATTCAAAATTATTCCATATTCAAAATCAGGCCATATTCAAAATTCTGTTATCACCATATTTATCTCTGCTTTAAATCACCATATATAATATATATCAGGCTATTCTGCTACACTTCAAAATTCTGCTATAATATATATCAGGTTATTCTGCTACAAAAATGTTTGAGCGCTTCACTGTAATATATATTGTTGTCGAAGAAAATATGTGGTAACCAACATTAAGAACAATAACTCAAACAGCTTAACCAACATTGCGACAATGAACTTCAGAACTGTTGGACAGCACAACCCTAATCTATGTCGGTGGGCAAAGAAATGCGAAAATTGCAGTCAGCATTTGGATTTCTAACCCAGTGCCTCCACGGTAAGAAAAGGCATAATATTACATAGAGCAGCATCAAAAGCAACATTTTGCAATGCATTGCCCGCTACCATGCCGTCCACCTGTCATTATCGCCATAGCACTACTGAAACTGGATTCCACCGCAACAAACAAAAAACATCCAATTATTTTCACACTGAAAACCAAACAATATCAAAATCCCTGACCCATTGATATGGATGTTACATAATGAACTTTGATCCACAATGAAGGCTACACGGTGAACGCTACAGACTCGGCATCAATATTTTTATTTTGAACACACGTTGTGCGCTATACTCTCCTCCTCCTTGACTACACGCAGGTTCTAATGAACGCTACAATGAACGCTTTTGATATCAAGGATGACCACACGCAGGTTCCAATGAACGCTACAATGAACGCTTTGATATCATGGATGACCACACGCAGGTTCCAAACATTCAATTCAAGCAGCGAATAGACCACACGTTTAATACAGGCAGCGGACCAAATGTTTCATACAGGCAGCGGACCAAATGTTTAATACAGGCAGCGGAAAAAAAATTCCTTCATAACAGCGATACGTTACCAATTCAATGCAGATACCAGGCGGACAACGTTTAAAAAAATTCCAGGCGTTTCAATGCAGGCAGCGGCAGTGTTCAGGCACGCAGTCTTCAGGCATTTCAATGTCAGAGTAGTCAGAGTAGTGCTCAGGACTGAGCAGCTCTCAGGACAGCAGGAGTTACAACTATTTTTGGGACCTGTGCTCTGATACCATGTCAGGCCAGGGTAACTCCAGAATGAGCGAGAGAAACTGATATCTTATTCATTTAGCTAATACATATTTATATACAAACATGACGGATCAGTTCATCTTCCTGATGACTGTCCAATTTACCCATCCGTTTCGGATTAGGTGTCAACACTCAGCAAAAGAAATCGCTGAAATATTTTGCAAAAATATATATAAGTTGCACGATTTTCCAAAAGTCATTGTAAGTGATAGAGATGCCAAGTTCAAAGGTAATTTCTGGAAGGAATTGGTCAACCATGTAGGAACTTACTTAAATATGAGTTCCGCTTATCACCCGCAAACAAATGGCCAAACAGAAGTTGTCAATAAATGTTTGGAGGCCTACCTACGTTGCTACGCTACAGAAAAACAAAATAAATGGGCTCAATGGTTACACCTTGCTGAATGGTGGTATAACTCCACCTATCATACATCAGCAAAAATGACGCCATTTCAAGCCCTATATGGGTATGAACCCCCGAAATGGAAAGATCTAGCTATTGTCCAACAAATCTACCTTGCTGTTAAGATCAACTGAGAGAAACCAGAAATCGTCCAATATTAAAGAAAATCTAATAATGCAAGGATTATGAAAGCAACAGCGACCGTAACAGAACCGAAAGAGAGTTTGAAGTTGGAATGGGTATTTGTTAAGTCCAACCATACAAAACTACCTTAAACAGAAAGGAAAAACAAATGGCACAAGTTTTATGGACCTTATCGATTAACAAAAAGATTACCAAGTGACGTATGGTTTAAGCTTCCAGAGCAAGTCGTGTCACAACGTCTTCCATGTATCTTGCCTAAAGGCATAGGTAACAATCAACAAAAAACAAACTTCCATCCCTTGAATGAGAAGGAGAGTCATTTTAGAACAAAGGTATTTTGTCACTAGAGAAAGAAGCTCCGATATCGTACTATAAGGAATATCTGATCAGTGGAAGGACTTGCCGAGAAGAGCTCTGGGAGAATGAAGCATTTTGTCACAACATCCGTCGTTACGTATCTTTGAGGACAAAGCATTTTTTTCGAGAGGAAGGCAATGTTATGTAAAAATTAATTAGATTAAGTTATTATTAAATATTAGTTAAATTAGATGAAAGGGCACGATCATAAGATCATGCCCTTTCCCCAAAGGGTGTTCCTGGCGGTATATAAGCCAGGCTCCCGCAATTGTAATCTCATCATCTGTAATTTTCATCTCTTTTAATAAAATATTTATATATTCATTCTGCGTTCTAGCATTTTCTGTTTCACATGTCTATTCTTTAATTCATTTGCAAGCCAATGTGAAGAGGATTGTGCTTGTCGTTTTGGAGGGCTGCTTTGACATTTCTATATACTCATATATATATTTCTCATGCTCAAGAAGAGTTTCTTTTGACATATTAATAAATCCTAAGGCTCTCAATGGGAGCTACTAATAAATAAACCTTTTGCTCATGAAACCCATGCAACAAGGAATAATAAATTCATTTTCTTGTTTACAAAAATCATAATTACAATGTCATGAAGACCGAACCTAGTTATCCTTTCTTCAACACTCCCTCTTAACTAGGGAGGTATTTATAATGGTACTTGGTCATTTTCAATTTGAAGAATCTCTCATAAGAAGAATCAGATTGGTAACCCATCTGTATAGCATCATAGTAACCAACATTGTTTCCACAACAAGGCCTTGACTAACAACTCTATCTCTCAGTAGATCAGAGCTCAATGTTGGGGAGACCAATGGCTATAGACACCTTTATCATTGTCTCTCAAGGTACATACCTACCTGGGTGTTCACTGAGTATGACCTTCTAGGACTATTCTTATCTTGGGTTCACAACCCTCAAAGAATATCGGTCCTCTTGCCTACTCTTATCTTGGATGACCTACACATCCTCAAAGAGCATCGGATGCCAGATGATTACCCAATCCCCCATTCTTTCTTCCCAAATGAAGACAAGAATGTTGTGTCTATCTCTCTCTCTCAATTAAGGAGGATACATCCATCATGTGTCTACATTTCTCTTCATGGCCTTCACTAAGACTTATGGTGGTTAGTCCTGGTCTAGTGCATGACACATGAAATAGAAAAACACAACTGTCACTCCTTTTTAATTAGGGGCGACCCAATCCAAGCTCCCTCTTAATTAGGGATTTGTCAAAGATCCCTCTTAACAAGGGACTCTCCTTTTCATCAACAACTTCTTTTTCGTGGGTCCTTCATTTGCTTGATCAACTTCTTTCCTTGATGTCATAAAATTCAGTTGAGCTTCTTCCTTGTAGGGCATCAGCCATCGATCACTTTCCTTCTTGGTTCTTCATGTCATTCCTTTCTTCATGGAAAGTGGCCTTCTTGATAGATATCTGGAACATTCGTCATATAGCTACTTCTTTCCCATCATGCTTCTTTTAGGAATTTCCATCCACCACATGAATGCTAGTTGTACTTGTACTTGCAACTCTTGGTCCAGTAGCCCTGCATGCACTCCTCTAGATATTATTCAAGAAATCAAAACATAACATTAAATCAAATCATATCTTACTAGATGGCTCTTTATTATGACATCTTCTTGTAGGTATCACCATCCTGCATTCATGTTGACACATCTCCCAAAGATATCCATTGTCAAGGGTCTCCATCTTTTTCAGACTTTCATCAGAGTCTTCATATATTTTCTGGGAGATTTCCTAGTCAAGTCTTCTTGGTCTTTTGGATGTTGATCGCTTTTATCAGGGTCACATATCTCATGATCTCTTCCTTCCTCACACATTCCATTCCTAGGAGCAATTAATCAGAGTTTCTTCATTGTAGTCAACCACCTCATACTTCATATGAGGACATATTATGTTGATTTCATCCAATGTGACTTATGCCTTCTTGCATCCTTCCAGAGGAGGAGATCCTTTTTCTCTTGATCATGCTTCTCAAGATAGAAATAATGATCCATGTTACTTGCAACCATATGACATGAGATTATAATATTAAATGCGAGCATACATACCTCATTTTACCTTTAGGTTATCTACTCTTCTTCCAACAACTTCCTTGATTGAAAAGATCTTCAATCCCTTGATCTGCTTCATGTCATCACACCACCATCCCATGAATTCCAGAAGTTGGAGTTCCTGATGAAACACTTGCTTCTTCTCTAGACTAGTGAACCCTTTGATGAGGATTCCATCAGAGAACCTTGAGGATCTTGCATATCCCCATCTAGAAAACGTTTCCTTTTTTACTTGTTGTATGATGAGCCTTGTCCTAGATGACTTCATCCTTTCCTTTAATGTCCAATAAGGTTCCCAAGAGTTATATCCTTAATGTTTGACGGGCATAGGTTTTGTCCTCCATGATTCCCATGGTGATGTCATGAGCTCTTGTTTCTAATGCTTCCATGATGCCATGATGCATCTTATTATCATGGTCATATCTATAATAGAAGCTTAAGATGGGACCCTTTTGTGACGGATACCATCACAATCATAGTAGAGGTCTGTTATTCCCTCTTTTTCTTGGCCCTTTTCAGCTTCCTCCATCTTTCGGGTGATATGAGCTTTCTTTTCATAATCTTTCCAAGCTTCCTTTTTCCTTTCAACAAATGTTTGAGTTCTTTGACCTTCAACTTGTCTTTTCCTATATAGCATAGCGACCACAAGTTGAATGAGATAACTTCCTTGTCTATGGACATTTGTTACCTTGCTTATCAATTAGTATGTTAATGATGATCATCTTCTTATCATCTTTCCCAGATCTCCCAATTGAGATCTCATGAAGATATTTCTTCATTCTTTGATACCTTCAATCAGGTTTAAGTGACATGACCTCCTTAACTTCATTTCAGAGAGTATATCTTATAGCATTTCATATATCTCTTTTATGTCTCCTTTCTTGCTACATAGGGATGAGAGGACCTTAAGAGTTCCCTCTCATGAATTCAAAGGAGACCTTGATATGTTCACTGACTTCTCTTGTCTATGAGTATTATGATAATCACAATCCTCCTTATTTCGTGCAAGGACCTTTGATGACCCATCCAACCTATAGATCTCCTTGCAATGAAGTCATTTTACCAAATTGATTAATGAAAATACTTACTTGACATGTGGAGATAGAATCTTCACCTTGATTATGTTGAAAATGGTTGAAGCAGATGTATTGATCAATGTTTTAAAACTCCGACTCCGGCCGAGGGTCGGCTTCGACTCGGACTCGGTATCGATTCGGCCGATTTGATTTCAATGACTCGGTCGTTGTAAAAAATACATTAAATAATTTTTTTTTTTTATAAAAAAAACATAATTTTAAAGATTTTCATTCATGTTTCCAAACACAAAGCCTTAGAATATAGAGAGAAGACAACATTTGATCAGATTGGGCTCATGAATATATCTATTATATCAAAATGGCACCCAGTGCACTGTCCAATACATACATGAATGATGATATAGAGATCAAAACAAAAACACATAACCAAGGAGGCTAGAAATGGCCTCTACAACAAAAGTAAACTGTGAAACATCACTAGTCACCAGTATTACTGGCTACTGCTAGAGGAGCCAACATCATCTGGCTTAGACTCTGAATTAGATTTAGAAATGGAAACCCATGACGACTCCTCATCATCATCTCCAATTGCGACTGTAGAAGTGGTAGCACTAGCAGGCTATGCAACAACTGCATGCTTAGATAGACGAGACATGCGCTTCTGTCATGGCTAAACAGAGGAAGCACCTACAACTGGAGGACTCGGGGTTGGGCCTGAGGCTGGTACAAGTGGATTTGCATTCAACTGAACATTTTGTTCAAGTGATGTCTCTGCCTATAAATCCAAATCAAGTTCCTCATCAGAATCATACTTAGCTGGATGACTCTCCACTACCCAATCTGATGTTGGATCAATATCTTCCAACACAATGGGATCTGAATCAGGTCTTTTGTTCAACAATTGGTTGCGTCTGAGCCGAAGGTTGTATTGGACATAAACTAGATCATTCAACCATTTTTGATCCAAATGGTTTCTCTTCTTCATGTGAATTCTCTCAAAGACAAATCAATTGCGCTCACACCCAGTAGCATTGCAAGTTTGACTCAAAATACGAATTGCAAACTTTTGCAATTGAGGACAATGGCTACCAAAAGCCTCCCACCATTGTGCTGCAAAAAACATAGTAGTGTAATGAGTTAGCTCAACTAATTATATCCAACTTTCAAATTATAAACAATTTAACAAAATAAGAATTTGCAAATTGAAATTTTTGTTTAGTTGGTTCAATTGGTTCCCTTGCAATCTTTGCTAGATTCTTGCCAAAGGTACATGTGGCTTTGCTGAAAGTTGTGACCTGTCGGTGTATCTCTAGTTGATCACTCTCCAATGGGATCATGCGATCAATGCAGTCAATCAATACATCTCGAACCTCGCCACCCAAAGCTGTAGAGCTTTATAATGATACTGTGGGTTCAAAAAATACCCAGCTGCATGTATAGGGCGATGGAGTTGATTGTTCCATCTTTCTTCAATGATTGCCCAAATGGGCCCGTACTTAGCCACTCTATCCTTGTATGCCCTCTTTATTTGCTCCTTTGCTTGATCCATAGCCTTATAAATGAAGCCCATAGCCAATTTTTCCCCATCCACCAACCACAACACCTTAACCAGTGGCTCAACAACCTTCACAATCTCTGCTGCCTTTTTCCAAAATATTTCTTCATTAACTTTCTTTTTCAAATCTTTGCCTTCCTATTTGTTAGATCACTGGCTTCAATTCCAATCATCACTGGAAAACATCTTTTGCAAGTTTCTATGTTGGGAAAGTATAGATTGCAATGTCAAAACATGAGTCCTGTGTGTCTCCTCATCAGGCTCAAAATCCATGAATGATTGTTGATAAATTTTGTCATGCTTTTGGCATGATCTACAATGTTCTTGACCCAATCTAATTTGCCAATATCCTCAAGCATGAGGTTTATGCAATGTGCAACACATGGGGTCCAAAAGATGCTTTTGTGTTTTTCCTCTAACAGTTTACCAGCAAGAACATAGTTAGAGGCATTATTTGTGATAACTTGAACAACATTAGCCACCCCCACCTCCTCAACAACCTCATCCAATAGTTGAAACAATAATTGTCCATCTTTCACCCTATCAAATGCATCAACTGATTTTAGAAACATGGTTCCTTGTGGGAAAAAGATAAGAAAGTTTATGATGGTATGTTCCTTTGATCAGTCCATCCATCTGACATGATGGTACATCTTGTTTTTGCCCATGAGTTTTTGAAATATTTCAAATACTCATTAATGGAGGAAATTTCTTTTTGCAAACGATGCCCCCTTTACTCATGCATAGTAGGGCCATTGAAGCCCTTTTCTGCCTTTCTTGCAGCAAATATGGCATTAAACATAGGCTCATAATATGGTGAACGAGAAGCATTGAAGGGGATATCAACATTATACCACCATCTAGATATGTAATCACAAGCAGTCTCCCTCAATTCTTCTTCCAATGGTCATCTAAAGTGGGTTGCAAAGTTCTACTAGCTTGAGAACCATGTGCATGTGATGGAGAGGAGGGTGTGACAGGAAATAACTTATGATATTCATATCACCCTTCTTTTTCATTTTACCCTTACTCCTTTTTTCTTGCATGGAATCCAAAGAGGGAGGTTGGATGCATCAGTACAAGGGATAGAAGAAGAGCCTGCAAAATCAAAATGGGGGTTGGTAGCCATCATTTGTTGTATACTCCTCTTCCTCCTAATTTCAGCCTCTATTTCTTTTTGCCTAACTTTTTCTTCCTAAAACTTCTCAAATCTATTTAACAACTCCTTCCTAATCTTCTCAATTTGTGGTGATTCACATGGAGTAATTTGGCCTCTAATACCTGCCAAATTTTGTTTCAGCCTATGAATGCCCCCAAGATGCTCCTTAATTTTTCTAAAAATTTGCAATGCATTTGATTATCAACCATTTCAGCATATGCCTGAGCAACATATTTCACTCCAGGAGCCATTTTTTGACTTGGAAATGAAAGTAAAAAAATATGAAAATGAAAACAAAAAAAATAACATTCCTTAAATGTTCATTTCTTTTACAAAAAACACTCTTTTCAATTTCTAGGTGAAAAAAAATACCTCTAGGCACAAACTGCCTCCTCAATGCTGCTCTGATGGCTGCCCAAGAAGCTCCTCATTTCTACTCCAATGCTCGCCTAAGACTCTTCACTGCTGCTCCAAAAACAAACTCCACGTCTCTTCACAAACTCCTCACAAATTCTCACACAAATGCAATGAGATAGCTGTGAGAAAATGAGAGGGGTTGGGTAGCTTTTATAGAGTTTGGGAGAGGTAAATGGACGTCGAATAACCCTAAGCCAAATTAGAATTGGCTGTGGGGTCCTTTCCCCCCCCCCAAAAAAAAATTGCAGGCCGCTTTTTGGCCACGACCACCGAGCTGGCTGGGTTGTTAAGGAGCCGGCCGAGCTGGTCGCCGACTCGGTAACAACCCAGCTAACTGAACTGATTCAGCCACCGTGCTGACACGACTAGGCTCTGGCTCGATCTAGCTCAGCCATTTCGGTTTCGAGCCGGCCATTTCATAAAACACTGGTATTGATGCTTCATTCAGATGAGACTCTTGATGATAGGAAGATTGCTTTCTTGCCTTCAAGTTACTTGACTTATACATCTGATCCTTATGATTTGAGATGACACGGAATTGCTTCAAAGCTTGTAGTATGCAACATTAATGATTTGAGATGAAAAATCTTGTAGTATGCAACTTTAATATGTCATTTACCGAAACTGTGGGAGGCACCAAAACTGTTGCCATGTACCAGAGTTCTAAATGCTTCATATTTTGACTGTTGTTCTCCAAAACCCTTGCTGTTGGAGACTGCTTCTTTGATCTAGGGTTGATCAAGATGATTCTTCAATGTAGATTTTGATATCCTTCAGCTTGCTTTGATGCCCTGCTTGAAACTTGATCCTTGAATGTCTCTTTTCTGCCCTTCCTTTGACTTCTGAACCTTACCTCTGATACCATGTTGAAGAATCTAGGTCAATTAAGATTAATGGGATTCTTCTCACCATGATAACTATTTGTGAGGTTCTTTTGACTTTTCCTATTATTATAATCTCTCCTTATTATTACATTGTGTCTTTCTTAGTTCATCAAATAGCTATCAAAAAGAAAAGAGACAAGAAAACACAATGTTGGCTTTCTGCTAGGGCCAAAACCTCTCCCTCTTGGAGAGGAAAACCCGCTCAAAATTCTTCTTATAGAGGTTCAAGACCATGACCATTGACCTAATTAAGCCACTCCAAGACCAAGACACCAATCCTCTTCTTTGTTACTGTTGAGTTTATCATCATCCCCGCAGCTACACAAAGGTCATTACTAATGCACCACAGAGGTCATTCCAGCTTCATCATTGTTGCATCTTCACCGAGATTATTACTGCTCCTTTACTGAGATCTTTGCTGCTCCTTCACTAAGTTCACAACTGCTTTCTCACTGAGATCTTCATCAAAACTGTGAGATCTTTATACTTAGATATATCTATCTATATATATATATATATATATATATATATGATAGCTGCACTGAGATCAAGATCAAGATCTTGAAACTACATCTTTATCATGATCATGATTGAGATCATGATTGCATTCAGAATGTAAGCTGAGACAAATTATGTCATTGATGGATTACCGAAATCCTTCCCATCATAACTATGCCGACATTGTTATAGAGATACCATATAGATGTTTTTCATCATTAGTATGTCGACACTGTAGCTGTGCTTAGAGTGTATGTGAAGACTGTAATTATGCCGAGACAATGTTAGTGACTGCATTTACATCGAGACTGTAACTGTGCCTATGAAGTTTCAGAGACCTCTGAAGATGTGTCCTCCTGTAGTGTGGATTGCAGACCCCTGTACCCTTCCGCAAATTATCCTGTGACAGACATTCGAAAATCTCAGACAAACCTGAGTTATGTTCTGTCTGTGGTAACCCTGGCCGCATATATATAGTTGTCTGTCCTGTATATAAGCTGACTTGAGTTTATGAAGAGATGTGTCACCTTATTTAAAGCCGACATGTCTGTTCTTTAATTCATTTGCAGGCCTTTCTATATACTCCTATTATTTTCTCATGCTTAAGAAGAGCTTCTTTTGACACATTAATAAATCCCAAGGCTCTCAATGGGAGCCACTAATAAATAAACCTCTTGCTCGTGAAAACCATGCATCAAGGAATAATAAATTCATTTTCTTGTTTACAAAAATCATAATCACAATGTCATGAAGACCGAATCTAGTTACTCTTTCTTCAACAATGTTGTCGCGTAATGTTACTTCTAAAAATAGCAAAATAATAATCTAAATTAACAAATTAAAAATAATAATAAGAAAAGAAATTAATGTTGGCGATAATTAAAACACTTCAATTTACACCTTAATTTTGCATAACTTTATGTAGAGATATAAAGTAAAGGAAAGTAATAAAAATTAATTTACCATTTAGTATGAGGAAGAACTGTAATTTCTTCACTACTTAATATGGAGATGAGTAAAAAAAATAATTTACTTTTTACTACGAGGAAGTGTTGACACCTAATTCGAAACGGATGGGTGAACTGGACAGTCATCAAGAAGATGAACTGATCCGTCATGCTTGTATATATAAATATGTATTAGCTAAATGAATAAATCAATCAGTTTCTCTCGCTCATTCATTCTGGAGTTTCCCTGGCCTGACATGGTATCAGAGCACAGGTCCCAGAAATAGCTGTAACTACTGCTGTCCTGAGAGCTGCTCAGTCCTGAGCACTACTCTGACATCTCTGACGTTGAAGACTGCGTGCCTGAAGACTGCCGCTGCCTGCATTGAAACGCCTGGAATTTCAAATGCATTGAAACACTTGAATTGGTAACGTATGACTGTTATGAAGGAATTTTTTTTTTTTTTTTTGTTTCTCTTTTCGCTGCCTGTATTAAACACTTGGTCCGCTGCCTGTTGAAACATTTGGTCCGCTGCCTGTTGAGTTTGTCAAGCATCCTATGCCTGGGAACATTGAGCCTCTTTAAATGTTTCTTCAATTCACGCGCCATGATGTCTCTGCTATCCGCTCAGTATGAGGTGGAGGAGAAATCCTTGATCCCCGCCCGACACCTTCTGCAAACCTAATAGCACATTTCGTCGGCCTGTTGAGAAGCCTCGCCTTGCAGTTCACCTTCGTCGGCCTGTTGAGAAGCCTCACCTTGCAGTTCACCCACGTCGGCCTGTTGAGAAGCCTCGCCTTGAAAGTCTGCCCGTTCCTTTTGCTCAGGCTCGGGAGTTTGAACCCATGCCATATTATGGGATATGCTCCGGAATTTTAACCAAACGGACTGTGCGAGAGGCTCGATTCGTCGCCAGAAGTAGCGCCCCAGCTCAGAGATCACTGACATGGCCTAAACTTTTATGACTTGGATGCCGCTTGCGTGTAGACGACAGTTAAAACATTTGCTACTCCCTGTAGTGTTCCTGATGTTGAAACCATTCGGGTGCAATCGGTGAAACGGAATTTCGTCTTCATAGTTGCTGTTGGGAAGTGCAGTAAGGGAGCAATAATACGTTTTGTTTTTAAATCTGGTGTTGCAGGGCCCAGGGGGCCAAATCTCAAACGTTTCGCTCAGTTTTCGATGCTTTTCTGTCCAGGATACGTTGTCACAGTGTGCGTGCGGATTGAGAATTGAAAATTCTGTCTAGCAGAATTATAAGTTGGAGAATTGTAAATGCGATTTCAATTGTTTTGAATTTGCTCTGAGTGCTTTACACCCATCACCAAAATATCGTAATATTTTTGTAGTGATACATGTACCAGAATTGTGAATATGGTGTTATATATGCTGATTTTTTGAGATATATATGTGGTGATATATGTAGCAGAATTTTAATGATTTCTTTCTCCATAGCAAAATCATTTTTTAAAGTAGCGGAAGTCTTTTAAGAGCAATTTTCTTTTCATCAGAAGTATATATCAGCAAAAGTTTTTTATATCAGCAGAAGTAACCTTTTACAGAATGCATTCAATCATATCTATGATAGGAATAGTTCTCACTGGCAAGGAGAACTATCCTGACTGGTCCCGGATGGTACAACACACCCTCATTTTCAATGAGCTGTGGAAAGGAGTGTGTGTCGGAGAAGGAGACAGTGACCCAGAAAAGCCTACATCAGACAAAGAGCTTTCCATCTGGGAAAACAAGAACAGCAAAGCGTATGCATTAATAGCAGCGTCTGTAAATAAGGAGGTGAGTCGTCACCTTACAACATGTAAAACTGCCTTTGAAGCTTTACAAAAGCTGAAAGAGCTCTATGACTCACATTCTGCACTTGAAGTCGTCCAACTTATGATTAAACTCTTCACTCTTGAACTGCAAAATAATGACCCTCTTGCTCTTGCATCTGAAATAAATCTATAGTGCATGATATCAAATCCACTAAAGTTGAGCTAGATATATCTCTTATTGCTTTTCTCAAGGCACTGTATCCTACATACTCCAATTATCTTGAGTCTTTGCAAGCAAATGGAAATCTCAA
>APFE030327611.1:24600-36297 GCA_000404065.3 Pinus taeda | reverse complement strand
TAAGTTTTGTTCCATTGGAGTAGTCAGAGGATTGCATTCAGTCATGCCAAACATGTTCAACAGATCTCCAATGTACTTATTTTAAGAAAGTAATATGGACTTTGGATGTTGAGTTACTTCAATCCCAATATAGTAATGAACATAGCCCAAATCAGTCATTTCAAAACCTTTCCTCAATTCCTTCTTTATGGATGCAATGTAGTTTTCATTGTTCCCTGTTATCAAAATATCATCTACATATACAACAATATTTATAATTGTTTTGGTAACCTTCTTGACAAACAAAGTTGCATCATCAAGATCATAATGTTTGAAATTGAGTTTCAGAAGATGCTCAGTCAGTTTTTCGTAGGAGGTTCGCAATGCTTGTTTGAAGCCATACAAGGATTTCAAAAGTTTGCATACTTTATGTTCATGTCCTTTCATAGTAGTTCCTTTAGGTTGGGACATAAAAACATTTTCTTTTAGATCTCCATTCAAGAAATCAATTTTTACATCCATTTGATGGACTTTCCAACCGTTTTGAGCTGCTAGGGCAAAGAGTGGCCGGATGGTAGCCCATTTTTCTATGGGGGGGGAAGTTTCCTCATAATTGGCCCCCTCCTTCTGTGCAAAAAAATTTTCCACAAGCCTAGCTTTGTGCTTGTCCAGTGAGCCATCAGCTTTATACTTGTGCTTGTAGACCTACTTGCATCTAATTGGTTTAGTTCCCAATGGAGGATCAACAAGCTTCCAAGTGTCATTCTTTATCAAGGCATCATACCCCTTATGCATTGCTTCTTTACATTCATCATGAGAAGCAACTTATTTGAAGGAGGTTGGTTCAAAATCTATAGACAAACGAAATTCACAATTAGAAGAAACATCCATATCAATAGGTGAATCGTAGTTATCTACATCACCTCCATTTTTCTGGTTTGAGTCTCTAGTTCCTGTCTTTCGAACCTCATAAAGATGAACATTTTCAAGTGTCTTTGTCAACCATTTTGGGGGACCTTTCCCAAATGGTCGAGGCTGCTCTATTAATTGAGTTGGGACTGAATCATGATTGAGTCTCCCAATTTTGTCAATCACATCACTCAAGGTATCATCCATTGTTGGAGTTTCATGCAGGGGAGAGAGTGCTTTAGAAGAAGATTCCATAGGTTGATCTAGTATAGGAATCCACCCTTCAAGATGTGGAATCTGATTATCAAATTATTGAAATGATTTTGCATTTTTTAATTTATCCAAGAGATCAAGTTGCCACTCAAAAACATTGTCAATTTTGAATGATTCAAGAAAGATTACATCTCTAGATACAACACAATTTTTGTTCACTTCATCATAAAGACGGTATGCTTTGCAGGTGTTTGAATATCCCAGGAAGATACACTTACAACTTCTTGCACAAAGATTGTTTCTATGTACCTTTGGTATCAAGGCATAACAGGTGGAACCAAAGACCCTGAGATGTTTTACCGAAGGAATGTTCCCATACCACATTTCATAAGGAGTATTGTTTCTAATAGCATTAGATGGACATCTATTTTTTATATATACAACACATAGAACTGCATCAACCCAAAACATCATTTTTACATTTTTGAAGAACAACATGGAGTGTACCATATTTAAGATTGTCTTATTCATTCTTTCAGCTACTCTGTTTTGTTGGGGATTATAAGGCACAATTGTTTGATGTTTGATCCCATGTTGGTGAAGATAGTTTTAAAGTTCATTTGAAGTGTATTCTTTTCCATTATCAATGTGAATAGAGCCAATATGAGATTTTGCATCATTTTCAATCCACATATGAAAGTTCTTGAATATTTGAAAAGCATCAAATTTGTTCTTCAATAAACAAACCCAACACATTATGGTGTAGTCATCAATAAATGTCATTATATATTTATTTCCATTTGCAGAAGAGATAGGCATTGGACCACATAGATCTAAATGAATGAGTTCAAATTTTCTATGTGCTCTAGAGTGTGAATCATGAAAGGACTACTTGCTATGCTTTCCTAGAATGCAAGCATCACATTGCTTAAGTTTCCTAGGAATTGTAGGCAAACCAGTAACACCATTTTTCTTCAACAAGCGAAGGTTGTCATAGTTAAAATGTCCAAATATAGCATGCCATAATAGACTTGAAGGAAGTGTACCTTCTTCATAATGAGAACTGTATGAGAAATTTTGTGCATGAGCAGAGGTACCATGTAGCTTGAGAACACTTTCTTCTTCTATCCCCATCATGACAAGCGAGTGATCAAATGCTTTTCTCACCTCAAGATTTCCATCAAACATATGAATCGAGTGACCTTGCTGGTGGATGTGGACCAAGGATAACAAGTTTCTCTTCAGTTGTGGATGATATAGAACATGATGCAGAAGAAAGTTTGGAAGACTAGGCAATTTAAGCATGATTGTGCCAAGCCCTGATGGCTTGAGTTTTGATTGGTCTATAAAGTGTATTGCTCCATCAAAATTGTCAGTAAATTTTTCAAAAAAAATCTTTTCTATGAGCCATGTGGCATGTTGCTCTTGAATCAAGCAACCAATCATTTTTCGAAGAAGCAAGTGAAGCATTAAATAAGTCCTCATCTACTCTAATATTACATTGTGCCACAACATAGTGAGCGGATTCAGGTGCTTTACCTTTGTCTTTATCATTAATTTTAGCTTTTGGTTGGTTTCTTTGCCACTCAATTTCGTCCCAAGGTAACCTGCATGTGGATGCATCATGTGATCCATCTCTTTTGCAATGTATGCAGTGCAAATCTGAATTTATTCCTTAAGAGTGTATAACCCCCTACCTCTGAAATATCTTCCTCTTCCACCTTGACCACCTCTTCCTCTGGAAGAATCTTCAGCAAGATTCTTTTCTTTATGCGCAAGGCACACAGCCTCTTTAGAAGATTCACAAGTTGTCTTCTTCCCAAAAGTTTTCTCCTTTCAGCAAATTTTTTCACAAGGAAGTCAAAGGTAATATCTTTGAGATTTCCATTTGCTTTCAATGACTCAAAATAATTGGAGTAATTAGGAGAAAGTGCTTTGAGAAAGGTGACCAAAGGAATATCTGATTAAACATTAGTGACTTTGATATCATGCATTATAGATTTTACTTCAGATGCAAGAGCAAGAGGATCATTATCTTTTAATTCAACGGTGAAGGGTTTAATCATGATTTGAACAACCTCAAGTGCAGAGTGTGAGTCATAGAGTTCCTTCAGCTTTTGTAAGGCCTCCAAAACATTTGAAAATGGTGAAATATTTTGACTCACCTCTTCACTTATGGATGCTGCAATCAATGCATGGGCCTTGCTGTTCTTATTTTCCTAAATTACAAGCTCCTTGTTTGAGGTAGGTTGTTTTGGCGCTTTGTCTCCTTCTCCAACACACACTCCTTTCCACAGCCCATTAAAAATGAGAGTGTGTTTTGTCTTCCGAGACTACTCAGGATAGTTCTCCTTTCCAGTGAGAACTATTCCCACAATAGATATGATTGAATGCATATCGTTAAACCAACAACGTTCAACCTAGTATCACCTTATTTCACCTGTATACTAGAGTTCGACGTTAAGAGATGAATGGTGGAGAAATGAACAATGGAGATGAGTTTCCATTCAAGCAGAAAGGAATCCAGAGAGCCGTAGAACTTTCAATGGTAGAATATCAATGGTCATCCGAAGTGAATCAAGTCGGGGTGTTAACCAAGAAGAATGGCAATTTTGAAGTGATAAGTGGGATTTCGGGTGAATACAAAATGGTAAATGGTATTAGAGCAGGAGGTAACTCCTCAAATTAGAACTCTATTATTCATTCAGGCTGCTCATTATTATATGTAAGAGGGAGTGACTATTCGGTTCATCTCCTGATGACTCTTTATCTCCTCTATTACTTATTTACATTAATTACAGTTGTTCACCCAATCCTTTTGATTAGGTGTCAAAAGTCATGAGAGAAGTTGAATAGTTAGAAGGGTCAATTTCATCCTTGGCTATATATACCCCTCATTTGTACATGCACGGGACTTTTCACCTTGGCTCCTCCAACATAGCCATGAGATTTTGTAACCTTTTCTTTGAGGAGCGTGCAATAACTCCAACGCCCCTCTATCGGGGTTAGTGGTGTAATGGTGTACGAATCTATCTTTGAACTTTGTATAAATTCAAAAGACTGTTAATAGGCTACCATTTTTTCGTACATGTATTATATTCGTTTCTAAGACTAATCTTTGGACGCTTGTAATGCATGTTTCTTTAACCTATATTAAGACAGTTGAACTATTTTGGTTCTTTTAGTACATATCCTATAGTAAATTTGTTCTATTAGTTTTTAACATTGTCTCGTGCATGTGGACTATCATTCTCGAAACTCGATAGATTCATTCTTGTACACTTGGTGTAACGCTCATCGCACTCTTGTAAACTATTTCGCTAGGTTTTGTACATGCCATATGTTCACCTTATGTTTGTGACTGTAGCATCCATGTGGACTACTCTACCGGAAGATGTGCATGTCTTATTGTGTTGTGTGTCTCTAGCATAGTTGGGACTATTCTCTTTCAACCCAAGACTCACTTCAAATCTTTCCCTCTACATTGGAAGAAATTTGACTCAAGAGACACTAAGAACTCGCCAAGCATGGAAACCTCACTGTTCGAAGACAAATTAAACCACTCTCATGTGCTAAAAAGTAAGGGATAAGACAAATATTTAAGATAACAGTAACTGGGCCATCATACCGAATGGGACTCCTATGCCAAGTGATGTGAGGTCTAGTTGGGACTTCATACATGGGAGATCCCATGAATGTTGGCAGGTCTAGGAGTGTCAACATTTCTGGCACTAGAGGGAGGGCCAAATGATAAGCTAAGTCCTCACAATATGTTTTGAATCTCCACATACTTATCATGACTAGACACATAATTTCTCTTCAGTAGTGTATGTCTTATGCAAATTCTTGTGAAATATCGGAAGAGCTCTGGAATAACTTGTCATGCAAAAAATGAGATGGTGGAGGCAAAGTAACCTTGGTTAGATGCATGATTGGCATTGTAGGCTCCCGTGAAAGGCATGAAATCTTTGAAAATTTCATGACTTGTGCATTGTTTTCATACACGCTTGGAGAGAACCCATTGCATTAGTATACCACGCTATCTGAAAAGTATATTCATTACTTCCACCATGTGATAGCAGAGATAGATCATGATTTCAATCATTTCGACTGTAAAGTACTGAACAGAGAAATTCTAAAATTATGGACAACACATGATGAATCCGTTGAAAAACTTTACATGCTCTTTTGTAATATTTCATATTAATTTACTGAACATGAAATTTATTTGGAATTCGTCAATGGAATATTTAACTATCTTCTTTACATATCCGAAAATATGCAACTCTTGTAATCATTCGAACCCCTTCCAGCACACCCCAGTGTTAGAGATACGAAATCTAAGATAGGCGAGGTCACTGTCACAAGTGATTGTCTGTCTTCTTCTCATCAAATAGTTGTATCTCCACAGTGCGAGGTGGGAGAAGGTGCGCACACATATGTTGAAATGCCATATCCTCCTAATCCAGATGCTCTTGATATCTGCATATATTAAGCTTGCAATCCTACTAGTTGTCATCTAGACCTATGACATCAAACCTCTTCCACATGTTTTGTTGATTCTCTAGATTCTACTGTCTTGTGTTCTTCCATTCCGGACTCCATAGTTGTCACTGACAAGGATCAAGTTGTCGATAGAGTTAGTATTGTGCATCTAACCTATGCTATCATTCATGATGAGCGTGTGTGGGAATCTAAAGAGGAACCCACAGTGAGGAATGACCCCTTTCCATTTGGACGCCATCTACTCTATCATGACATCCCTTGTGATTTTTCCACTTTTGATTCTCCCTATGAAAACTGATTTCCAGATGTTTCTACTTTCAATCATTCACATGACACATCAAATGCTAGTCTGTCATTACGTTGCAGAAGTACTAATGAGTGCTAGTATTGTAGCAAGGATGCTGCAACTCCTATGCTACTAGATTTACTTATCAACTCATGGTTCGTACAAACTTGGAGGTGACAGTGTGATATGCACAAGAAAAAGTGAAGGTCTTTCCTATTGTCATTGTTCATCTGGCGACAGACCACAGGGGTTCCAAGCCAGAATTATATAGAGATAGACGAATTTTGATCCTTTGATGGAAGAAGAGAAAATCTACTCTAAGAGAGCTACTCTACTCCAGTAATGAAGAAAACGACATGTAATGTTCAGTCACACCATATCCTAATTGACCAGTTAAACAGTTATGCTAAGCAGAACTGCTAAATCAACACTAAACTAATGTTTCTATCTAAGTTATAAAAGTAAAGAGCATCAAACCATACTAATGTGTAAGTAAGGAAACTAAACTAAATCTATTTTCACTTTTAGGTTTTTTGGTAAAATCAAGCATGCAATTTAATTGTTCTTGTGGATGTGATAGGTTGATGGAAGGTGGGTTAGGATGGCTAGAAGGTCTATGCAGCATTTGGATGGTGTGGAAGGATCCTAGGAGACTTTTTGTGACTTCCTAGAGGTTCCCCATCAAATCGGCCTCAAAACAGGACGTTTCAGCAAAAGCTACAGGATGTATAAGAAACCTACAGGATGATCCTGTAGGAATTACAAAAAACCTACACAATGTAGCCGAGAGCTAATTGTGAGGTATTGGAGGTATTGGGAAGCTTGGGAAAGGTATGTCATGATTGGTATAGGGTGTTAGAAGGTCTATGAACACTTAAGATTCAATATCAAATGGAAGAGATGGCTAGATTCGTCAATGCGTCTAGGGGAATTTCAATGAAAAATGACAAAAATACTAGTGAGGGTGATGGTGGAACAAGAGATGGTTGAGGTGGATGAGGTGGAATATGGATGTTGGTGATCAAGTCTAGAGCTCCTCTTGAAGTACTTGTAGTGCTCAAAACATGTGTGTCTTCCAAGAATTATGCAACAAGATACATTTGCATAAGCTAGGAAAGCATGAATCAATTACCCATATTATGCATGAAGAAAGTGTTGAGGGAAACGAAAGCATGAATGAGATATTATTGCAACAATATAGTAATGGAAAAGGATGAAATTGAAATGAACCAAAATCTGAATCAAGACAACAAACTCCAAAGCTTATGAAAGAACTAGAAATTTGTTTTTTTGGGGTTGGTGAAGGGTCTCTTTTTCAAGTCATGGTCCCCAAGGGAGGAGGTGAGGCCGAGACACTTGATGAAAACCATGTGTGATATTTTTCTCCTTTCTATCCTGCTAATTTAAATAAGGTACAAATGGGAGCAAAGTAAAACACAAACAATCTAGTCTACACTATTGTAATGGAAATGCAATTACTTAACAAAATGAACAATTAAACTATGAATATATGCTAGCACACATGTAAAATAAAGAGGAGCCTTGGCTGCTACGGTTGGGCCCTAACCTAATAGCTTCATCCCTCTTAGTTAACTTAGTGCTGGCTCAAAATGAAACTCATTCTTCTTATCAAAACCGTGGATTATGTCAAAAACTGTCACAAGTCTTGCAACACGAAAATAGAGTAGATTTTTAGAGTAAAAATATGAATCCTACCAAGGTCCTATGCCTTTCTACTTATACATCTGATGTCTCGAATGAATTCCTTAAATCTAGGGACGCTTGGCTCCCAAACTCGAGATAAACTAGTTCTTTGTCTTTCACTTGCTCGAATGCCTTTTGGTCCTCATGATTTGGTTGTTTGCACTCTAAGCTGATGGAGGAATATTCGAATGGAGGAGTAGTAAATGTGGAGGATTTACCTCCTATAATTCCTCTCACTTGTCCCATTCGAGTTTTGACCAAGGTATTTGCCAAAATTCCTTGCTTTTGTCCTTTAATCCTGCGTTAAATGCACATTAGACCACAACGCAAAATATCCAACTCTAACTCATCTCATAAACAAAATATAATCAATAGTCTTCAATATGTTGTGAGAATAGTTGATTTGACTAAGTTAGGAGGTCAGTTGAGGCCCATATAGTTACCCAATGATGAGGCTCATCATCACCTCCCTACTAAAAGTGTTGCTCATCCTCTAAGCAACTTAGTCGATGTCCATGTCCTTCATGGATCTAGTGGCCTCTCTGACATCCCATGCCTCTGTTGTGGTCTCTTCTTCTTGTTCATAGAAGCCTACTTTATTTTCTACATATTCCTACTGCCTCTTTTGCTTTTCTTCTTTTCCCCCTTCTAGCATCCCTAGGAGTAGTGGTGGACTAAGTTTTAGGCCCATCCAACAGACCTTCAACCTTTGCATTGATTGCTTATACATAGGTTTCATGTTGAGTGCCTCTCTCAACATTTTAGGGGAGTGATATTCTCTGATCTTCAAGCTGTGTGGTAGTGTGTTCTATCTCCTTAGGTAGGCATGTATACTATCATCTCATAGTAGCCTAAACATATCCTCAAAATGTGAAATTTCTTGCTCTTGGGCGACAACATGTCTAGGTGCCAATTCAGGATAATTTGCAATCAAATTATGGGTGTTGATTAGGGCCATGGGATTTGATTGTTCAACTTTCAGGAAAAGAGGGTCATTTTGCTCTCTAGCCAACATTCTTTTCATCTCTATAGCCGTTCACTCCTTTTGGTTCATCCATGATGCAAAAGCCATTAATTGTAGATCCCTTAGCTTGGCATTAGGATCCCAAACATTCATCTGTGTGAGGGCCATGCTGTGAAAGTAAAAGTCAACCATTTTGGCCCTATCCTCTAGTGTACTTTGATCATGAAGATAAATAAACTGCTTGTAGTCTTGAAATGGCATGGTGCCCCTTTATGCTACTGTTTTAATCTAAAATTGCAGTCGTTATTCTCTGAGGTCAAGAGCACGAGATTTAGCTGGAATCTTACACCAGGTGGCCTTCAAGGAGAGGTTGGCCATACATGCTATATGGTTCTCTGTTTCGTGCAGTTGTACCCTTAACGATGTAGTTTCCCTTTCAAGTTGATCTCTCATGTTGGTATGGACAGACATGCAACTATGGTTGAGAGACTTTATCCTAGTAATGAAAAATAATATAATATGTACATCATCATCATTTTTTAGCATTTGATGAAGCAACCTTGCGACTCTTGGCACTGGGCCTGGAGACGTGACCCACACTCGGTGATCTCCATTATAAATATCAATGTGTGTGTGTTCTTCGATTTTATGTTCATCATTAAGTTTCATATTCTTTAATGTATGCACATGTGGTTGTTTTATACTCTTTCACCTGCAACTATGCTAACATCATAGAAGTAAAATACCTTGGTTAATTTCAGTAGATGAAGAGATATGTATCACTAGTAGAGAAATAACCATTACCATTCAAGGAAGTTGGGCATCAACCAGTGTGGGTTGATGCCATGGTAGAGGAATTTGATTGCATAGTCAGAAATGGTGTTTGGAAACTGGTCCCAAGGCAAGTGGATAAGTGAGTGGTGGGTTTGTGATGGATCTACAAGGTGAAGCAGGTAGCAGACAGTAGAATCGAGAAACACAAGGCCATATTTGTTCCCAAGTGTTTCTCTTAGGTAGAGGGAATTGAGTACAAGGAGACCTTTTCTCTAGTAAAAAGGTATTATTCTATCAGATCAATTCTAGCACTTGTAGTGCAGATGGGATGGAAGATACATGAGAATGCAGTGATTAAGGAGGATGTGAGGATAACATTCCTAAATGGAGTGATGAAGGAGCAAATGAAAAATGAAAAAACTAAATGATTTGAGACCTTTGACAGAGAGGCGCATGTGTGCAGACTCAAACGATCATTCTATGGATTGAGACAGGTGCCCCATGATTGGTAGATGAGGTTCGATAACTATTTTACTAGGTTGGGCTTCACCAAAACTGAAGAAGATGAAAAGATTTACGATATTGTTACTGAAGGTAAATTATTGATTATAGTATTATATGTCGATGATTTGATTTTGAATGGTGATGATAAGTTTATCAAATCTTGCAAAAGTGATCTTGTAAGAGAATTTGAGAAAACGCACATGGGACTCATGCATTATTTCCTTGGTTTAGAAGTATGGAAAGGAGATGGAAAACTATTTGTCTCTAAGGGAAAGTATGCTAACAAGATGTTGAAGAAGTTTCACATGGAGAGTAGAAAGCCCATGGACACTCCTCTAGCAAGAAGTTGGAGGAAGGAATATGCCACTTTAGGTGAGGAATTGGAGGCTACTATTTACAGGCATATTGTGGGTTCACTTATGTATTTGGTGAACACACAACCATACATGTGTGTTAACTAGCTTAGTCAAGAAATGGTTAATCCAACCAAACTATATTGGAAGGCGGAAAAACATGTGTTGAGATACCTCAAAGGCACTACTCGCTTTGGTCTTTGGTACATAGGAACATAGGACTGAAGCTGCAAGGCTTCATAGATGAAGATTGGGCAGAATTTTCATGAGATCATAAGAGCACTTTAGGAGGAATTTTCAGTGTTGGGTGAGCACTAGTTTCTTAGTACAGTATGAGGTAGAGATCAATTGCACTCAACTCGGCAAAAGTAGAGTACATGGTCGCTAGTCAAGATGAGAAAAATTATTTTTGGGCTATTTGGTGAGATGAGGGATCCTAGTGTGATTTACTGTGACAATCAGATTTGTATCAAACTCTCTAGTAATCGAGTGTTTCATGATTGAGACCGAGTATCACCATCTATGAGATTGTGTGAAGAGGCGGATCATGTTATTGGTATACATTCCTACAAAGGAACTCCTAGGATGCAGATATTTTAACAAAGGATTTGTCAAGATAAAAATTCATGTTCCATAGAGGCAGGAT
The DNA here is from genome assembly GCA_000404065.3 of Pinus taeda. NCBI lineage: Eukaryota > Viridiplantae > Streptophyta > Pinopsida > Pinales > Pinaceae > Pinus > Pinus taeda. Next base: position 25,459 of record APFE030327611.1, on the reverse strand, counting down.
TGGGGCATATGATAATCTCTTTCTTGTTGAAAGGGAGTGCTGAAAATGCAGCAAACAATTCCTAATTTAATTTTCTCTTGAATTAAATTAGGAGAAAATCAAAATTCCACATCACTAGTCAACTTTAATGAGTTAACTGAGTTATTATCACTTAGTTAGCTCAATTAATTCGAGTTGTGGGCTTAACTTGAGTTGTGTACAATGATTCCTAAATTTTGGGAGCCTACGTTGAGTTAATTTTAGTTGTAGCAATTTAACTGAGTTAAATTTAGTTAAGGTTAGTTAAACTAGTTCCAACTATTAGAGGAACTAGTGGGAGGTCTAATATTGTGGTGCAGTTTTGATGTTTATCTAGTTAACTGAACCCATGCATGCATGAAAAGTTGAGATTGGTGTTCAAGGACATGGTAATATCAACTGTAGAATTTTCCAAATGGTACGGGTGGTGCATGCAGTCAAAGGAAGGCCTAAAGGAATTGACCAATTCTTAATGAGTAGTTTCCATAATTAATACGGGGTTGATTCCTCATCAAGCACTGCAACCAAATAAGATGTTGGAGGCCATGAAAACTTACTAAGTGTTGGCCAATAAATACAATTTGGCATATAAATGGAGTAGGAGGGAACAAGGTATATTCTAAAGAGGAGATCCAAAAGGAGTCAAGACTTTTTGAGAGTTAGAGTAGGGGTAAACATTGAAGAATATCTCTGGGGAGCAAAATGTTACCCTTGCATGTTCAATGCATAATCCATGAAGCTCTTTTCGCCAACCCGTAAGAGGTGCAATCTATTTTGAAGTCGTTCACAAAAGATAAATGTGCGGAGACCACTAGAATATATATATATATATATATAAATA
>APFE030327611.1:5223-23949 GCA_000404065.3 Pinus taeda | reverse complement strand
AAACCCAACTATCCCATTGTAATAAAAACATAATAAAATTCTAGACACGCCTGTACTCCTACATGGAGGAATCCCATTTTGGAAATAATAGGCATGAACATGCTAGTGTGGTATTATTTTGTTTATTGCGATCATATTTCAGATTTATTAAAAGAATAATCCATGGTGTAACACTTACTATTCTGAATTTTCAGAAGAAGGAATATGTATAAGAATGATATTTATCAAATACAATGTCCAATATGCTCTAGTTCCTTATCAATCAGAATCATATGAAATATCATAACATGAGAAAGGCTTGACCCTCTTCTAGTTGTGGTGGTCATCACCTCTATTAGGTTACAACATAGCCGCAAAGTATAATTACTTAATAAGTACAAGACCAGAAAATCCAACGGAATATCAACATCTCCCAAAAAGGCTACAATGTCATAAGGAATAATCGACTCCCTTGGCTATGGTATCAAAGCACTTCCAATGGGCTAATGTAGAACATTGTTGCTTGCAAACTAGTGAATACCTCTAGTGATAAATAAAGATCTTCATACAAATACACTTCTCTACATGGTTAGAATGTGCATAAGAACTCTAGCCATTATGGCCATGGTACTACAACACCTAAGTAGTGGAAGTTTGTAGTACCCCAAAAAATTTTAAATGCCACCGTCCATGGTCTACAATGTCTCCTAAATTCATATCAATGCACCTCCTGATGGGTTTGTAGTGTGGTAAAATCCTACACCATCAACTAGTTGGGGTATGTATACCTCCATTAAACTAAGGTGTGATACAGTCCAATATATTTCAGCAATAAATATTTTCCTATTTTCATTAAATATTTTTAAATAAATAAGAAGACAATAGCTGATATATTCAAAGACATTCTATAATTATAAAATTAATTTAGCAATAATGTATTCAATATTCCCATCAATTATCATACATGATCTCTAGTTCATGGAATAACATTGAATAATCTTATCAAACAATATTATTGAATATAGCATCTCATCAACAAAAATCATTGAATAACCACACATGAACATAGAATAATTTATGGAATCAATCATACAATCTCATTAAAAAAAATTATTGCATAACCATACTTGAACATAGAATAATTTATGTAATCAATCGTCACGTAACGTAGGAAACAATTATTTTTTGGAGATATATCATTACTACAAAATTATTTACAATCTTATCATTCTTTGCACTCTCCTAATTATCTTTCCATATCCAAAATGGTTTTCAAAGGATAATGTCTTTCCATTAATCAATTCTCAAAAAATTAGGATTTCTTATGAGAATGGTTAGAAGCCTCATATTTCCAAATCTTTAATGGTAATAAAAGATATCTCCATCAACCATGATAGTACCTATGAATTTTGTGCTGGGATAATCTAATGAACCCTAGGTAAAATTGGTGTTGGGACCTTTCTTTATATGAATTGTTGTTACATGTTTAAACTGTTAAATATGTTGCTAGTTAAGGATCAGATAATAGTGTTGATTTTTATGCTCTTTGGATTGTTTTAAAAGTGTTTGTAGAAAAACACTACAAAATCTTCAAGTAATGGGAGATTGAAAGCTACTAAGGGGTTGTGTAAATGAAATATATATAAGAAGCCTAAAAATCATTTTTACATGGTTCTACATTGGTTAGGAGGAAAATGATTACTTCTTTTTGTTGAGAAATCTAGGGCATTAGTATTAGTTGTTCTCTCTTCTTGGTGACTGCTACTGAATTGTCTTTACTTGATTAGATTAGGATATTCTTTATGTTAGATTATTAATTTTCTTCTTCATCAAAAAATGACCAATGAATGAACATAAATCAGCAAGAGACACAACATTATTGTTTGAGAGGAAAAACCACACAAATTCTTCTTATAGATATTCCAATTGACCAATACCAATACCAAGATCCTTGACTTATTAGCCACACCCTTATCAAGAAAAAGTCTTCCCATCTCCGTCTTGATTACTTCTATGGGTTCCTTAAACTTTAAACACTGGACCATATCTGTTGCCTTCTAATATACCAACAAACCCTTCCTTCCTTATAACAACAATGAGATCTATTGTGACCTTTCCTCTGTGAGAGATCAAATTCTTCCAGCAGTGATGGTGCCCTATCATTGTAGCATAACACGAATTTGTCACTACTTCAAGGGATTTCGAATATAGTCTGTACATCCACTAATATACTACTTCACTACTACTATGATCTACTTGAGATATGGATTCTAATTCCCTTCCACGGAATTGTTGTCTTGTCATTTCACCGAGAATATAGATGATCTTAATCTTTGATGTATCTATTCACCAAAATTTTAGAGATATATACCAGAAATTGCCTCTTTTTCTACACATGTAAAGATCACAGATATCAATGAGGTTCTATCCCTAGATCTCCTCATTGTCCTTACGCTTATCCAAATTTTGCACTATGAATAGACATCTGAAATACTTCATTGTAACTTCCCTCCAAAACTATATAAGGATCTGAAATTGTGAACTGTCTTTTATGTGAAGTGTTTCCACCCTATTTATAGTGATTGGCTTAAGATGTCATGAGCACCTAATGGATTTGTGTTCTTGAGTGATTTGACATGAGCCATTTTATCACCTTGTAGGCCAGCATAGAAAGAGAAATATTGTTCTTATATTTTGGAGGGATTTTTAGATGTGAATGTTCATTATAGAAACTAATGTTAAGTATATCTTAATCGAAATCATGGAATAATTCCATAATTTCATATAAGAGTTTAAAGTCTAGGATTTTTTTTCCTCATTTATTTACTGAGGAAGATGTATAATTCTTATGTATTTTAGAAATATTTCAATATTGTAGGTTTTAACCCTATACAAAATTACTTGCAACAAATACAACAAAAACATTAAATATACAATTTCAAGAACATAAAAATATGCACAAAGATTTATGATGAAACCCAAAACTGAGAAAACCAGATTGACTTTTCCTTATATTCCCTTCAAAGATACAATCCATTATATACATAACAAAACATTCATAAAGCCCAATCCATTAACCCTATATTATAGCATAACCATAGTTCCCTTGACCACAAAATAAATTGAGAAAACGAGATTGACTTTCCTTAAATTCCTTTAAAATATACAATCCATTATATACATACCAAAACATTCAGAAACCCCAATCCATTAACCCTATATTATAACATAACCATAGTTCACTTGACAACACAATTATTCACAAACATGATATGCAAGAAAAGAAATTGGAAAAAAAAATATTGTTAAAATATTTTGCTTTATAGTAAAAACAAGATTTGTATTGCTTCCATACTCATATTTTTATTTAAAAAAATTATGGACATACATCTAGAGAAATTTGGTGTTTTTATTAATTTCTCATACTTGAAAATTTCAGGGCAAACTTGTATAATGAGCCATTTAATGGATCACCATTATTTTTAGAGTCGGTGATTAATTTGGGGAAAAATATTATATCACAAAAAAATAAAAAAATAGTGGTCTTTAGTCTATCATAATTATTCGACAATCAAGCGAATAGACCACCACTTTTCCTAATAACATACAAGTATGATTTTATGGAAAATTTAGACTCTAAAATATAGTAGTTTCTTTGTTTTTCAACATAGCACATCAAGAAAAATTGTTTTTGTCTCATAAGCTAATCCATTTAACCCCATAAAATGTTAATCAGAAATAATAAATAGGGTTTAAGGAGAACTAGGGTTAGTGAAAATTTTTATATGTCATATGATATTCACTTATTGTTCTAATCCCATCTCCCTTAAGGCTGCAAATACTAATAACATATCACAAAAATATTTTTTCCCAATCGAAGCTTGAGTTGAACTTTAAACCTAAAAAATAACTAATAACAGAGAGGTGAAGTCATCTATGTTGCACTAAATTCCTTCCCTTTGGATTTCAAACCACAACAATATTTTTAACCTTTTGTATTTCTCCCAACCTTTGGCTTATGTTAGTGTGGATCGTGTAAACCATACTCTAGTAGTTAAAGTTAGTATTGACATAAATTAATTCCTTATCAAATTCTTTGAGATGCTATTGAAAATTCATTTTGGTTAGTGCATATCCTAGTGTAAAGCAATGAGAAGTTTACATACATCAAGCATATTTTTTCATTAATAATATAAAAAGCTAATATAATAATTTTCAAGGATTTATATAAACATAATCATAAATGAGATGTTGTAATATGCGAGGTAACTAGTGCTCATAAGGGGCCTTATGTTCTGTATCAATACAATTGACATCAACCCTATGATTTCTCATAGTTCTCTATGATTCAATTTTGTTTTCTTGTATACATCTTAAATTTTTATTATTCCGAATTTTTAGAAGAAAGAATATGTACAGGAATGATATTTATCAAATCTAATGTTCAATATGTTCTATTTCCTTATCAATGGAGAAACATATGAAATATCATGGCATGATAAATGGTCCACATCTTCTAGTTGTGGTGGTCTTCACCTCTAGTATGTTATAATACCCCCCCAAATATAAATCCTTAATAAGTACAAGACCACAACCTCCAATGGAATATCACCATCTCCCCAAAAGGTTATAATGTCATAAGGAATAATTCACTACCTTGGCTATGGTATCAAAACACTTTGAATGGGCTAATGTAGGACATTGTGGCTTGCTAACTAGTGAATGCCTCTAATGATGTCTTAATAACTTCATACAAATACACCTCCCTGCAGGGTTAGAATGCTAATAAGAACTCTACCCAATTTTTCCATGGTGCTACCACATCCCTAGTAGTGGAACTTTTTTAGTTCCACTAGAATTTAAAAATGTCACCTTCCATGTGCTACAATGTCTCTTAAATTCAAATCAATGCACCTCCCCATGGGTTTGTAGTCTGGTAAAATCCTACACCATGCACTGGTTCATGTATGCATACCTCCATTAAACTAAGGTGTGATATGGTCCAATATCTTCAAGCAACAAATACTTTCATATTTTCATTAAATATTTTTAAATAAATAAGAAGACAGTAACTATTATACTCAAAGACATTCTATAATTATCAAAGTAATTTGAGAATAATGTATTCAATATTTCCATGAATTGTCGTATATGATCTCTTGTTCATGGAATAACATTGAATAATGTTATCAAATAATATCATTGAACATATCATCTCATCAATAAAAATCATTGAATAACCATCTAACAACCCTTGTTAAAGATCCATGTAATAAAGTTAATAAAATAAAAATTATATGAAGGTCATGGGACATGTATTCCAATCTTAATGTTGGGAGAAAACATAGTGATGGGGATCATTTTTTATTAATAAATGGTTATGAAAATTGGCAAAGGCAATGAGAAAGAAAAAGAGGCATTAATTGGCATTTTCTAATGAAAATAATGGAAAATAGGAGAAAAGGAAGGTGAAAGGCAAAAAAATTTCATGTGAGGGAAATTGAAGTAAAACCAATAGAAAATTAAGCAAATAGAGGCCTCAATGATAAAAAGAATTATGAGCATCAGTTCATAGCTCTTTTCAATTTAGTCTTTGCCACTTTCATTCTATTCTCTCTCTCTCATACTCTTACACACAGATTTTTCTTCAAGCACTCTTGGAGGATTTTGTCATACTTTGGATTTGGAGAAATAAGAAAAAGGAAAAATATGAAACTGCAAGGGGACATCTCGATCAACAATTATAAATAGTTTTCCTTGTAGGTACCAAGTTGCATGTATGATTTCCTTGCAAGTTTTTGCATGCGTGGTATACACATTTGGTTATTTGGTTATGATGTGTCATGGACATGGAGGATTTCCTAGATTGATATTGGTTTTCCTAGTCTTGCCATTTCATTGATAGCCATGGTGTGGTGGGTTTCCCACATGATTGTTTTCTGATTGGTGCTCATGTTCATATGGCTATGGGCTGCATTATGAGTTCTTGGAGCATTTGTTGGACAAACGCTTTGGAGCCCTTGGTGGGTTCAGTTACTAATCCAGGAGCCATCATTGAATAAATGCTCTAGAGCATTGTAAAAGTTGTGCGTTGAGTTACTACTCATGGAACCGGGTTGGAACAAACACTCCGGAGCCCTAGAAAACTTGGGTAAATACCAATCTGGTGATGGTTAATGATGTCCAGCCTTAGTTGGAATCATTGGTTCAAGGTTCAGGTGGTTTTTCCTATGGAAGCCATGGTTTTTGTTTTTCTTGGTTTATTCCATGAGATCCCAAATTCATGCTTCAGATATGGCACAAGGGTGACTGACTGAAATAGATATTTATTTCATCCCAATGTATGGACGATACTATGTGGAAGTCCCTGAAATGGCTGGATTTTCATATGTCAATAACATCTATCTTCCTCTTATATCTCATGAGTATCTATAATTGTTATTATATGGCTTTAATGTTTATTCTATCATTGTTATTATTCTGGTTATATGATGGTTAAAAGCATGGTTTCATGATATATTCTAGATATGGCTCTTAACATATTTTGATTGGTAAATGAATGGTTATTGATTTCATGAACTAATATATTTTTTCACAGCCTTTATGAGAGGGCATAATACTGTCTTAATGGTTTTCAAATAAGTATGAGACCCCTATGTTCAAATATGCATTTATGGCCTGTAGATTACATGTTCAGAACGTGTTTCATGAAATTTTTTCCATCGTTAGGCATAGATAGGTAAAGTTATTTTCTTAGTTTTGTGTTAATGGCTTTGTCCTAGTTTCCTTTATCATTCTCAAAAGTTCCATCAAGTTTTGGTCAGAGGTCTAGTCTCAAAAAAGTGACTCAGATTCTAGGGTTGCTTGCTCAAAACTAGGATATCCAGACCGCAATCTTTAGGAGGCATGGTTATCCATGTGACTAGAGGGTAATAAATACTATATTAACTTCTTTTTCAAGTGACTATTAGTCCACATCAATGAAAATGTAAGTTAACTTACGATTATGGGACCTAGAGTGGTTGTTTGGCTCGTGAGGTCCTGTAGCTCATGAGGAAGGTCGGTATAATTTCGCTTTGTCGATTCCACTTCCTAAAATGTATTTATGAGGTTGATTCATGTCATAATATCTACTTATGTCATGCATACCATGGTAGGTAAGTGAAACTGGTTTGATATGGGAGGGGAGGTTACAGAATGGTATCACAGCTTTCATGTTCAACAAGTGGATTGGATGCATGGAATTTCTTTATCATGCACGGATGTAGGTTGTATATGTGACTTTTATATATGCATGGTGATGATAATTTTTTCACTTGTGTCGTCATGTAGAAGTTGATGATGTTGATGTTGACATGATTGATATGATGATTTCATTATATCCTATTTTCTACTAATCTAGATTGATTTTGCAGATGAGGTAGCCTCCCCTAAACTTCACTAAGGTATGTTGATTATGTTTGTATTTGGTTTATTTGACATAGTATGGTTACAACAATAAGATCAAATATGCCAAGAAAAATAGTGGACTATAGTTCACGTTATTCTCCCTATAGATCATATGAAGAGCATGGTGGTGAGGAGAAGCAAGCAAAGGTCAATGCAGTGATTCTTCAGTGTTTATCATATTTATAGAGATGGGGATCACTCGAGATCAATCATAGAAAAGTGGAAATGACCAATGATCTTGGAAAATATATACTGAGAGGGGGGGTGAATCTGTGGTTACAGGACAAATAAAAAAAATTCTCCAAATTATTAATCTTTTACCATGCACAAAGTGAAACATGAATCATAGATCAGAGGATCTAAATAAACATGCAACCATAAAAACAGTCAACATAATGGAGACAAGTATGTCTCATGGAAACCCCTTCCCCAATTAAAAAATAACCCTACTGTTGCTACATTTCTCAATATATTTTATTAATTGTTGAAAAAAAATTACATGGATCAACTTACTCCTAAAAGCGAGAAGACTCAACTTATTTCATATTATCATGGAACCTATCAGAGAAGAAATTGTTTCTCTCATGGATCTATGGATTACCATCCACTGAAGGCCACCATGATCAATGATCCTCTCTCAATCACTACTGAACTAACAAACAACTCTGCAGACTCTATTCTCCCAGGAGCTATCATGACCAACGAGCCTTGCCAATTTTTTGCCCAACTATCCAACCACCATTGGATGGATAAATCTCTTCCTTCTATTGAATCTACAAAGTCACTATCTACTATAAAGCCTCCATGCCTCAGTCACATGCACAATACTAGGCATATTCAAACGATCACTTGTACAACGCAACAAGCCAACAAATGGAGAATTTTATCAACTCCCACAGGATTGGATCCATGCGAATCAGTGTAAGGATGAAGAAAATGAATGGATATTTAGTCCGGAACCTCTACCAACTTATGGAACACCCTCTTCGGCACCTAAGAACTCCTCCAGGTGTGTGTGATTAGTTTACAACTGATGAAAAGGCTGAGAACAATTCATTAACTTGCAAGACCTATTATGAAAATCTCAAAACCAAGACCAACACCTCCAGCTTCTGAACTAGCGACCACAACCTCTATAAAGAATCCAATACCTTTAGTACCACCTTTGAATCCTACAGTAGCAACATCATTTTATACAGTTGCCTCCACTACTAGTAGAAACACCTCAACACATGTAGCAACATATCCAATGCATCCAGCATATGTAGAAGCATATGTAACACCTATAGTAGCAATACAACCACCTATAGAAACAACAACTCCAATAAACATAAAATGCCAACCTCAATTGAGTCATCACATGGGGAATGCATCTCCAAGTCACCTCCACTAGGTCTAGTCATAAGTATCTTGACATCAATTCCAGCTAAAAAGGCCACCATGCGAATCTTCCATCACCAAGCACTCATCGCACATGAATTCCAACACTACAACGCCAAAAAAATCCCCCTTTGGAATTGATTTCAACCTCAATACAACTTGTGAGATTGAACATGTAATCTAAAATCTCTCCCCCATAGACATCAATGGAAAAGGGCCATACAAGCACTAAAGTGAAATGCTAATAATGTGTCAGATGATAGAAGGACTGCCCTTGTCATACATAGCGTCATGGTAATGAAAGGTTAATGTACACCAAAAATATTAGTTGCCAATCATGTCTCTGCCAATGCCATGCCATCTCTGAGTTGAACATGCCCACCATAAGCATGTAATGGTGTTACAATCATACACTCTACCTGCTACAATAAGCCTCCTTTCCAAGTGCAAGAGACTACTCCTCATAACCATGACTTCAACTAACTTTGGGAAATTATATCTAATGAATTAAAATACATACAAAGCTTCGTGGAGAAAATACTTTGTTGTGAAAAGTACATAGTTCTGTCTTATGAATCTATTGTAATGGCTACAACCACCCTCCAAAAGTTTGGCTCACATGCAAATTTCAGAGCCTACGTTGGATCATGCAATCATTTGTCCTTGGTCACTTGTTGGTAAGCTAATGATCTCAAGCTTCCCCTCCTCAATCTTAGAGTTGTTCATCTTCTCATATTTACGTAGCATGTGTCATATTTGGGCATAGGGGTTTTTATTTTTAATCAAAATCGAATGTTGTTATGCTTCAAGGGAATTGTGTGTGTGTGAGTGGTTTTCATCACACAGACATGTTTCACAGTCACTTCACCCACTATTGTCATGAAGGTTGTTACATCAAGAAAAGTATGTCTTATTCCTTCTGGATGGTATACATTGTGTCGCTAAGTTTCTTTATGTGATCATAGTTGAGTCCTATCACTATTTAAATCTGTGTAACTGATCTCACACATAGAAATTTACCAAGAAAACTAGGCTCATTTAGCTTCCTAGAACATTGCATTTTTCTTCTGCAACAATCAAATGCCCTCCCTTTCTTGTAGAAACCCTATAGCCCATAGAGACCTAGCCAAAATTGCTCTCCAGAAATGCCAAAAGTAGTCAAGTAGCCAACACTACTCTCCAGAAATGCATAGAGGAGTCAGGAAGCCACCATTGATCTTTGGAAATGTGTAGAGTAGTTTAACTACCATGCATTCAAAAACTGCAAAGAGGTATCTTACAAGGACCCCCATCCTGTGACAGTGTCCTAAGCCTCAAAAATATGCAGTGTTGTCCAAGTTGTCCCGTCAGTCTTGTATGCAGAAATTATGCAGATGGGCCTTCCAAGGCCTCATTCCAACATAAGTCACTTCCTGCTGAAACCACGTTGATCCATCACTAAGTGACCATAGGAAAAGGTGACATGCTGATATCACTCCCAAGGAGTCGGGGAGAAGGACCAAGAGACCAAGTAATGGAAAATATGAGGACCACATGCAAACTTTGTCGGATGCATGATCATCTCAATAATAAGTATGGTACGTAAAGAACACCTTTAGAAGTACACCTCTTCGATGAGTTTGCAGGACTACTTGTCATTATCATGTCAACCTATCCTAAGTGACATGTATGTGCACAGCAAAAAGTTATTTCAGGTGTTTCTTCTACACTTCTTGCTTCGTTTTCACATGTTTCACCAACAGTCATATTTGTCATGTTTATTGTTATGTCTTGCTTAAGGCATCATTTTGGTTATATTTAAGGTTGTGCTTGAGTTGTGTTTGGTATGTAAACATCTATCACGCTCACAAACGATGTTTTAATAACTATCACATGTGTTCTCACAGTGGTTCAAATGTATATCCGAAGTGCCACACTTGTCATTTTCATCACTATATATCCCCATAGTTAGTGGCTTTGAGCATATGTTGTCTTTTTGCTTCAAGATGTCTTGTCGTTAGGTCATGTTGACTGTGTGTTCATAAGGTCATGCATGCACTCGTTCACTCATTCACACACTTAGTCATTTTGCTGATGATATTTCGATCGAACGACCATCCATCAGCGGGACCTCTGCTGGGATGCACTATGCAGTCTTAGCCCTCACTGACCAAGTACTACTGCTTAGAATTATGAAAAGTTTGAGGCTACCTCCTAGGCAGTCTGCACTATGCAATCCTAGAATTGACTTAGCTGACTATCACCTCGAACAAAATAGAAGCTTCTCAGTAATCCATCTCAATTTGCTCTGCTTGCAAGAAAATCTATCAAGCTTCCTGTTGGTCAGCCGGAGAGTTTAACAGAGAAATGATTCTGGGATGCACTCCTCCAAAAAATTGCGTCAAAGTTGTGAGTATTTTAGCCTTCACTAACTAGAGAAATTGCATAGACATGAAGGACAGGCACCCACTGCCTATCACTGTATTCTATCAGCTAGCCTGTTGCTCCTCTCGACAACTGCACAGTTTTCTTGGACTAGCCTTCCATTTCCTGACACCATACTCACCTTGGAAATTGCTCAAACATGTCCTCTGAGCCAGCATATGTGTTCTACACAGTTTTGGCTAGAAATCTCTAGTAGCCCATTGTTATCCTCCATAGAGAATCTGTGTAGTTTTAACTGCTAGTGTCCTCCCTTTTGCTTGCACTGTTTCCCTGGAAAAAATTTGTAGTTCTTCCCTCCAACGGAGCCATATCCTATGGATGGTCACTGTTGTTTCGTACTGCTCATCTCAGCCTCCTAGTGACCTCTGCATAACTTTCCTTGACAGTGCCCCAAAGCCCATGTCTTGCATCCCAACCTGAAATGTGCTTTGTGTAGTTTCACAGCCTTTTCCTCTCCTAGTCACCTGCACCTGAAAACGAGAGATGATGCATCATGGTAGACTAGGATATTTATGGATTTCATGTCGTCTCTGTGTGAGTGACTATAGATACAGGTACATGGATGAGACATGGTGCAATGATGAACGAGATGAATAAAGAACACATGATAGAAGGATTTCTCATGGTTAGATGAACACATGAAGCATACCAAGTAGCAAGTGAAGGATACACATGTGCATCCATCCAACATCAAGTGAAAACCAAGACCATCGATGACTTCACACTTCTTTCCATGCGGAGTTGAAGCTATGATACACCGAGAGCACACTCATCACTCAATAGCACTACAGCTCGACATGGACACCACCATCAACATGAACATAGCAGCACCATCATGTTGATTCATGCCATGGCTCATCTCAACCACATCCCTACTATGGGCCATATTGTTGTAATCAAAGTAATTTAGCGTGGAAGTCCAAGAGACCCACATGTAAAGTTGAAGGGTCATGGAAAGAGGAAGAGCTGTGTAAGTCAAACAGTCATGAGGGAAGTTGAATAGCCACAAGAGTTAGTTTTTCCTTCGGCTATATATACCCCTTATTTGCACATGCAAATGAATTTTTCACCTTAGCTCCTCTGACATAACCTTGAGAGTCTGTATTACTTTCTTTGAGGAGTGAGCAGTGGGTCCAATGCACCACTATTCTAGTTAGTGAGGTAATGGTGTATCGATGTGTCTTGGAAATTTCGGTTAATTCAAAACCCTGTTAGCAAGCGAGTACATTTTCACACATGTATTGTATTCATTTGTAACACTATTCTTTTGACACTTGTAATGCATGTTCATTTAACCTATATTAAGACAATTGAACTATTTCGATTGTTTTAGTACATAGGCTATTCAAAATTGTAGGTTTTAACCCCGTACAGAAATTACCTGCATACGAATTCTAAATCACAAGAAAAATAAAAATGGGAGAGCATAACACATAAAACACATATATACAAAGATTTCCCACTGGATCTCAAAACCGAGACTACCAGCTTGATTTTTCATTATGTTCCTTTCAATGTTACAATACATATTTATACATGCCGAAGCATCCAATACCATGGACCGAAAAAAAACCATCACGTCCAATACCATGGACCAAAAAACCATCGATCTAATACCATGGACCAAAAACCATTGCGTCCAAAAAACATGTGCGAAAATCATGCACGAAACCAAAGTTCGTGTTGTGTAGTAAACCTCTTCTATCATTCATGATGAGTGTGTGTGGGAATCAGAGGAATAACACGTGGTGAACGATGAATCCCTTCCATTCGTGCCTCATCTGCTATATCTTGAGATCCCTTGTGATTCTGCCACCTTTGATACCCTGGGTGAAAACTCGTTTATGGATGTTTCTACTTCGGATCATTTATGGGACACACTAGATGTGAGTATGTCATTAAATTGTAGAGACATCATATCATCCTCTGAAACTCCATCGCACCTGTCATTTCTAGAAACACAGAGGGTGAACATCCTTATTTCTCATCTACCCGTCTGCATGATTCATCAAATCATGAGGATACCGATGAACATCCCAAATTTTCTAATCGTGGTTGTCGTGATATATGTACTTCTTCATTTGATCACAGTGTCGATTCACCCACTATTAATATGTCTAAGTCACTGGTCTCTGAAGATCTATCTATTCACGGAGTGGAAACCCCATTGGTTGTTGAGCCACTTGAGTGTGGGTTGATGGTTATGTCAGGTCCTCATTGTCATGAGGATAGTTCCACTTCCAATCAGATTTTTCTTGAAACACCCGAGGCTCCTCATGACTCTATTCTTTATATTAAAGATCAACCAAACACGTAGGTTTTTCTTCCTCCACTCGAATCACATAATCCGATCACTTTTTCACTAGAGGGTCATACACAACAAGCACATTTGCAAGGCGTAAGTTGCCTCTCCTTCTCATCTTTTCTTTTCTAACACAATCGATAGAGTGCACATTTTTATCATCTGCACGCGCTGTGTCACAACACCATGTTAAGTCTACATAATTTTTATCTTGTGAATATGCTCTTTACTTTTATGTGGATGTTTTGGAACTCAGAGTGTGTTGGCCCATGCACTTTTTAGCATAGGAGTAGGGGTAGTGTTTGCATCTTTCCCTTACTTTTTCTTTTGGATTTCATGTTTATTTTCTTGCTTACTTGGTTTGGTTTTCTTGCTTGCTTGCTTTGCCTAATTTTTCCTTCGCTTTACTTCTGTTTTTTTGTTTTTGATTTCTTTTCTTTCTGGTACTTGTATCTTAGCCTCTTGTGAAAATATGTTAGCTTCTTGAGACAAGCTAGAAAAATCTAACAGGACTTATACAACTACCTACATCTAGTTATTTGTTGTCCTCTCTCTTTATGAAAAACTTTTTGTCATCAATCGATGATGCCTTGCTAGAAAATGTGTTTTGTTAAGAGTTAGTCTTGGTGAAAATACAACGCTTGCATTGTTAACTACTTATGCCTACTCTAATCAGTTCTTTTCCATTAACCCTTCTCATATCAGTCAAATAGAGTAAGGTAAGGGGGAAAATGTTAACAAGTATGTTAGTGGTATTAATAACATATGTATCTGAAGCAACAACCTCTCCTACTCTCAATAAGTCAGGAACCCCCTTCCGCCTCTAAAATAAATAAGTGCTTATGCACAGTTTTAAAAAAAAAATGAAAGACAAATAAGGAAAATGAAGAGAAAGGATTCCTGTGTAGAGATATGATACAAGTAACTCTGTCGAGTACTGACCAAGCTCGATGGTAGTGGATTGATGCTTGTGTTCATGCGTGACTCCATCGAGGTACTTTCCAAACCTACTAGCAGTAGAGAAACAATAGAGATGAACTTAAACTCTGACAGTTATATTACATGTGCATCAATACATCGCTCATCCCCAATCGAAACAACTAGGTTGACCTAGCTTGGAATGTGTGTGGAGTGATGAAGGTAATGGTACGAACTACATCTTTCACACTAGCTAGTGGGGAAGACATCAATATCAAAGAATTGAACAATAGTTCTGGAAGGGTTAGACTCCCTTTTCATGAAACAAGGTCCATACAGAGAGTTGGAATTCTGCTAGTGTACCACCAAATGTTGTAGAGACTACAACCACCTTCTAAAATTTTGGCTCACATGCACATTTTGGCACCTACCTTGGATCCTACAACCATTCGTCCTTTGTCACTTTGTTCGTAAGTTGGTTATCTCAAGCTTCTTCTCGTCGATCTTAAGAGTTGTTCATGTTCTCATCTTTATGCAACATGTGTTGATTTTGGGCATAGGGATCGTTATTTGTCTTGCAAAGGGAATGTGGTTCTACTTTAAGGGAATTGTGTGCATATGAATGGTTATCCTCACAAAGACATGTTTCACACTCGCTTCACGCACTCTTGTCACGAAGGTTGTTACATGAAGAAAAGTATGTATTGTGCATTCTAGATGGTCTATGTTATGTCACTAAGTATCTTTGTGTGCTCACATTCGAGCCCTATCACTGTTTACATCTATGTCACTGGTCTCACACTTGGCCATTTCCGAAGCAACCTAGCCTTCTTTAGCTTCTTGTAACTTTACACTTTTCTTCTACAACCTGTTGTTGCCTCGAAATTCGCTGCAACAACGTTGGGGAAACCACCCAGTCCGGACCTTAGTGCAACTCCTTTTTCGTTTGGGATAGTGGCTCCGACTGGGGGTAATGGGACCAGTTTCCCAGAAATAGATAAATGGGATGAGTGAATGCTTTGTAGATAACACTAGTGATAGGTGGAAGGCTGAAACTATTGACAAAAATATAAGTAAACGAAACTATCCTGGGAATCTATTGAGCTCTAAAGCATAGCTTTTGATGCTGTATGTCTAAAAGACAAACATATAGATGACTGTATCTTTAAGACATAGATATTGAATTATTTAAGATTGTTGTGCTTAAATAGTTAAGCAGAGCGATTAAAGCGAAATTACCACACTTTATACATTCATATCATTATCATATACATGATTTAAAAGTAAAGGCACATCATATAAACACCCAATAGTGGAATGAATACGATTTGTTGTTATAGCGCATGCATATAATCAACGATAGCAAGAATAATTACATAAAAATTCACATACATAGAATGACTTCAGACACAGATAGAAATACCATATGAGCTGCTTCCCACTCCCAGATATCAATCGCTATGTGTAGTTCTTCCCTTAACGCATAAACATTCTTCAATCAACGACAATAGTGCACAATTGTATAAAGAGATTTCTTCATTAAAGTAAGAACGACTGGTCAAGTTTCATAAAAGAATAAAGGCTGAAGCACATTAGTGCAAACTTCAGTCTATTAAGTCTATTACAAAATTTTACGACCCTTTCTAAAAACATGAAAGGGTATATAAATACAATACTAATCTAAATATCTATAAAACATAAATGCTACTTAAACTGATATCAATAACTTTTGTTGCTATTTCGGCTGGCGATCTGGGGAGCTGGATGATGATTCATTGGGTCGACTTCTTTCCTTTGAATCTAAGCTGATTAATGGCAAGCATTGGCTCAATTTCCAGAGGTTTGTTGAGGCGCGAATTGAGCTGGGCAGCATAGGTGGCATCTTGGATGTCGGGAATCATACACTCGATGGGATCTGTTAAACACTTGAGGGAGGCTCTTTGTTCATGAGGCTTAACTAGGAAGTGCCAATATGTTTCCATGTTTAAACTATTAACTCCGAAAATTAATCTTCCTCTGCCTTCTAACTCTGGATAACACGTTTGCTCCAATGCATTTGTTGTAGTAATCTTTCCCGGTGCACACTGGGAAATCATGTTTGCTATGTAGAGAGTGTTGTTAACTAGATCAACTAAATTGCTAGAAGTTAATCTACATCTTGAAGCTGCTCTCTCTGCCTTTAACAGCTGTGTGTGCCATTCCGTGAAAAGTATATCTTTATGAACCTCAAGTATCCTGGGCAAATTGGAGGCTTTTCCCGACTTCGAATCTTGCCATTCAAGATATGCAATAATAGCCTCATCGGCTTGATTCAAGTCATCCCTAGCTTTCTCTACCTGCTCATTTATGGATGTATTTAATTCACAGAGTGGCTCCGCTTGAGCGATTTGTTGACACAAGAGTTTAATTTGCAATATTAGCGCATTGTTTATCAACGTTGCTTCTTTCCTGAACTCTGTTACCTGCGAATCTCCTTTAATCTTCTCTAGCTGGGATGTTATTTGAGCGGTTTTCTCATCCTTGGTTTTTACCATTTGCTCGTTCGCTACTTTCAACTTTTCCAATGCCTCCGTTAATTCGTTCTGTTTCTGGATCGCTGCCTGATCAATCCTCTGTTTCTCTGCTTCCACTTGCTGAGCCAATTGATTATTTATTTGTTGTTGCACCAATAACTGCTTGTCTACTTGCGCTGTCCTCTGTGTTGTGCCGCTAACTGCTCCTTCGCTTGCATTACCCTCTGTTTTATCTCGGCTAATTCTGTCTGTAACGTGGAGATTTCCTGGTATTTAGTCTTTAATAAAAGACTTACCTCCGATGCTTTGTCGATGGTTGCAACTGAATAAGCTCCAGCGTACTGTGACAATTTGGTTAGATCATCGGAGGGATCCAGTTTCTCCTTCCACACTACATTGCCCATGACCATTTTCTCTGGAAAGATAGAAGGTTGATTAAGCCTTCGTCTTTTTCTTGATCGTTTTACCATTGCTCTGTGCCTAGGGCTGTAGAAGACATCCAAAGGAGGAATATCTTCTATTTGTAAAATGATTTGATCGCTGGGATCTTTCGGAATTATTTCAATATCTTTAGATTTAGGTGGGCCACTGGTTCCACTCAGAACCTGAGATGAGCTATCATCCTGCATATTGCTGGTCTTAGGAGTATCGGTACTTTTTGAGTCTTTCCCTCCACTGATAATGGTGTCGAACTGCTGCCATTCCTTTAGCAATTCAGGGTCTCTGATAGTACCCACGTTGGTATCAGTGGTGGTCTGTTTAGATTGAGACTCCTTCAGCAATTGTTCTTGTTTTTTCTTTTGTTGCTCCTCCTGTTCCTTTCTCCGTTTATTCGCCTGCTCTCTTTGCTGTTTATCCTCCTGCTCTTTTCGTTGTTTATCCTCCTGCTCTTTCTTTAACCGTTCTTCTTATTCCTTTTTCTGCTTTTCCTCTTGGTCTTTCCTCTGTTGTTCCTCTCGCTCCTTGTTATGATCCTTCATTGTAGCGGGAGGTTCCTTTGTCTGTTGCTGACTCGGCTCACTTGATGATGCCACTGGGGTTAGTGCTAATAAATCTAGAGGCAGAGTTTGCAACCTTTGCTCTCTAAGTTTATCAAACTCAGTTAACCTTTCATCATTGTATCTCATCTTGGCAAGTTCTTTGGCTTGACCTATTGATTCAGCTGAAGAGAACATGTCATCGAACATATCTTCTTGATGATCAAACATTGCTAATTTGGCATGTTCCAAGGCGACATAGGCAGTTCGCTTTGGGTCAAATGCTCTATTCGGGATTGTAGCCAGAGTTAAAGCTTGAATCTTTGTGGCTTCTTTTTCCGCATGTTTGAGATCATGCAAGGTAAAGACACCACATCTGAAGGGAAAAGTAGGCCAGCCTCTTTTCTTTTCCTTTTTGAGAGTCTGTGTAGTACTCTCAGCTGTAATCTGATATGCAATTTCCCTTGCCAGTAATTTATCAGGAACATATAAGGGGAGGACATGAGGGTTGGCTTGGCTGCCGAACACTCTAATATAAGTAAAATGCTCTTCTCCAAACCAACTAGCCACTGCGGGCAAATCAAAGGAGGCTAGGTAGGAGATCCTTGAAATGGGTTTATCAAAAATTGAATAATAATTGGGAACCATGAAACCATTACAAATCTGATACAAGTGGTTTTTATAGGATGACTTCCACAACTTGCGATGATAAATATGAATGGGTGAGGGGTCCTGTGCAGTCCACCTCCAACCAAGAATAGGGAATTCAGAATTGAAACATAAG
>APFE030327606.1:0-14536 GCA_000404065.3 Pinus taeda | reverse complement strand
TTGTAGCCCCTAGATAGCTCAATGTGTCATTTTTTCTGCCACCTGAGCCAACTATGTGGTCCCTTGCCCATCTGTTATGAATGTACATTTGAAGGTGGGCCTCCTAACCCTAAAGGTATGGATTTTCATTGGTATAGTTGAGAAGTTTTCCTTACTTTTCATGGGCACCCTTGGGCATGGAATGGTGGGGGGATTCGGTAGAAAGAGTGAGTTAGATCTGTATTCTTGTCTCCATTGCGCGATTTCGTGGTTACCCTTGTATCCTAGTCCTGTGGGATCCTCTTTGCTGGCCATTAGCTTTAGGGTTGGCACTACATGAGAAATCTCGATTTTGATTGCATCGTCCCGTTTCCCGACACCACACATATTACTCCCTTTTCCACTCATGTGAGCCCCATTAATCTCTTTTCCCATTCGGGTCCACATAGCGTTAGCCTCCCCTTGTCCACACCATGGGACGGGCCTAGAACAATGCCCTAGAGGTTGATGCAGCAAAAAATAAAGTAAAAGGCATAATTTGGCCACTATTAACAGGAAATGTACCACAAAATGCAAAATATGGTCAAGACATACAATTTTAGCACGTGGGCAAAAGCCAAACATGAGCTCTACCTCTTATTTATGGTCATCACCCAGGTTCCAATGGGCCCTAGATGAGACCCTTCCATCATTAAAGAACACATAATTGTTCAACCCCTGGTGGACGATGAATTGCCCCACCTCAAGGGGGTATCCATTACTATATATTACACATCATGCTCTCCATCCCCTAGAGCCACGAGTAGTTACGAAGAAAAATCAATCAAAAGGAAAAGGTATATGAAGAAGGGCAGAAAAACAAAGGTCGAGGTAACTCATGTACCACGATTTGATCCCTCCTACACTCATATGCCTAGGTGTGGGCTTCCCTTATTATAGCTACCCTTGCACCTTGACATGTGGTTTGGATGATTCCCCTGATCCCTGCTCCATTCCATCATTATATCATTTGCCACCTACCTCTTAAAGGATGTACCATGGACCTGCCATCCCCTTTAGAGGTTGAAACCACCTCATAAGATCCTTGGTTCACCCCTTATTGAGCTTCGAGACACCTGTACATGCCAAAAATCACTATGGAACAGCATGCCACCATGAAGTGCCCCATTGATCCCATGACTTGTAAGCATTATTACTAGATTATTATAATGATTTATTGTATTGGAGGGCAAGGGGAAACATTGGATCTTATGCAAGATTGCAAGTGAGTCTTCATTTGGGGCTTGGTCTCCCTATACGGGGTCCTAGCCCTCTAGAGGGCCACATTGGCACTTGTAGTGTGAACGTTGAGAGCCATGGGCCTCCACCATAGCAGATGTTTCTTTATGGATCCCAACCAGCGTTCATTGATTTCTTGTGTTCCAACTATTGGATGAGGATGATGCACCTGGTCCACCATGCCCGGCCAGCTTCACAGTTGCACCATACACTTGGCAAATGTTCCAAGATGCCTCCCGCTGCAGGGGAAGCCCTTATGTCACTACTCCAACCCTTACAGATGGTCTACAGGCATATTTGATCCATTTGGAGACCCATGAGGATATCCTTGTGCCCCCACACCTACTTGGGAGCACCACAGGTTCTTGATTGGGAAACAAGGGGCCACCCCCTTGTCCACTATGTTTGGAGTCCATTCCTTCGTCATGGCACCCCTTGGACTTCATTAGGCCACCTCAAAGGCCCAACGACTCACTTTACTGATCATTCGACCCTCTTCAAAGGCTTATCTTTACATTATTGAGCTATTTGGTGGGCTTATCACCAAAATTTTTGTTATTATGCACATTATTTTATTTTAGGGACTAAATTAGGCCTAATTAGCTAAATTGAATTCATTAGGAAGTGTATAAATACAAGTGTGACGAATCATTTAGATCATCATCACTCGGGTTGAATCATTCTCTCTTGTGAGATTTTTGCTATTCTTTTTGGAGAACGAAATTGGATGAATGGATGAATTTTGAAGTTTGGATCTCTTCATTTTTGTCTTGGAGCTTCACTATTGGCATATAATGACGATTGGATATACTTTTTCTTACATGTAAGTACTCTTTTAATTCTATTTTGTAAGTTTCTTATGTCACATGCATGTTGTTGGGGATTTTCGCTATACTACGCTGAAATTTACTGCTTTTCTTATGTGAAATTGTGGAAATTTGTCATTTTATAGCATTGCATCATGGCATGCGCCATATATGAATAAGTGAATATTCCTAGAGATATTTTGTCGAAAATTTTATCCTAATAGGTCATCATATATTGCATATCGAAGTGTAAAGACCTTGAAGCAATTGTCCCAAGCCCTAATTGCCATGTGAAATTGATCTACAGGCCTCCTTGACTAAGTGAAACCATCCCAAGCATTGCAATCTCCTTTACTCCATTTCTCCCAATGGATTAGGCACTGATCCTCCACTAGTGATCACTCTAAAGCACATTTATCTCACCTTCTCTCTTTCTTTCTAGGCCTAGCCCCAATACGTGACCTAGGCCATCAAATTTCTCACAATTCACCCACTAAAAAATTCGATCTCTTTCCCTCTACTCCATTACTGTGTCTCTTAGGAGCCCTCCAAATTTGAGGCAATTCTGACAGTGGGATCTCAAGATTTTCCAAGCCCTAGATCTGAGATCGATTCGTGCCCTTGGTTTCCCTTGGCTAGTGACCTCATAAGGATCATTGCATCAAAATCACTAAAAATTTATCCTTTGATCCCTTTCTCCTCCACCAGGACAACTTAGAAATTAAATGGCCCCATTGCTCTATTTTCTATTGGCACTCGTTCCTCACTTTTCCACACGATTCTTTTACACATCAACCTGGAGCCATATCATCCCGACCTTCCTATACTCTTTGCTTCAAATGTTGCTACCAGGATTTCCCTTCCGAGATGATGTACCAGATGTACGACCTGACCCCACTTGTCTTCCTCTTATTGAGATATACTTGGCCCATATGCCACGTTTTCCCTCTCACAATAGCTCAGCTTGATAGCTAAAGGGAATTCAAAAATTGTCGGGTTGTAACTTTCAAACGAGTCCCACTTAATAATTTATCGTATCTAGGCCACGTGAGCTTGCTCAAGATAGCCTGCTCGATTGTTAATTAAACTTAGCAAAACCACCAAGTATAAAGCCTCCGGCCCGGCGCTGTCTAGAGACTGTTCTCTTATCCTTCCAGGATAAATCCTTCGGCCAGACACTATCTAGAGACTGTTCTCTTATCCTTCCAGGATAAATCCTTCGGCCTGGCACTGTCAGGTTTTGTCTTTCGGCTTTGTCAAATGACATATACCGATGTTGTCAAATGATAGACTTACATCAGGAATTTTAAAAACTAAGTGTTATGTTGGCTCCTCTCCATTCTACTCCTCTAGTTCGATTTGATCCTCTCCCTCTGGTCTGTAGCTTCAAGTTCTTCTGTTTAATGGCTCGTTGATCTTTCATTGATAAACGATCAACATATATCTCTCCTGAGCTTATTCTTCCTCCATGTTCCCGTTGCGGCTCTCACTCTGCTTCTGTCTTACTCTAATATGTGTTGATTCAAAGAGAAATCCATCTCCTGCAAGTCTTAACACTATTCAAAGCCTTCTCCTCGTTCTTGAGGACCTCCTCACTTTCCCTGCGCTTACTCCGACAGCTCTCCTACTAAATGTTGACAAAATACTGCGTTGTCCCTTCTAAGCTTCAATTGTGGCCACTCTACAATTCATTCAAACAATTATAGTATATGGAGATCAGTTCACATTATAACAAAAATTCATAACAATGGACCAACCTTGGCACACAGGTCCATATACTCGAACGGAGTATCTCTCTATTAATAAACATACACTGAAAATTTACATAAGGCCCTCTCAGCCTGATGTACAATAAAATCCCTCTCGGCCTTCAGGTCTACCTTAGTCCTCAAATCCTCTCAAACCCTCTCTTCTACACACTTCTATACTCTATATATCCATTAATTTCTCATTTTACATTATTAAATACAAGAGGATTCTAAACTTATTTGGTTCAGATCCACCATTCCCTCTCTTAAACCTCTAATCTAGGACTTCCTAGATCCACAAATCTTTCAAGGAATCCAACTACCCTTAAATCTCTCCAACTCACTCAGATATTCTCAAGATCCATCCTAAGGAATAGATCTAATTACACTTGCTTTATTTAATTACATATTTTCAAGAAATCTTTAAATACATAGGATATACAAATAATTTAAACAAAAGCACTTACTTAGGGAACCAACTCCTTTGATAAAGAATTGACCCCTAATCAAGTCAAAATACAATTTTGACTTGGAAGTTGAATACTCCTACATCACACGGAGGCTTAGATCTTCGGTACACTCATGATCATGTCGATACAAGACAAGTCACCTGCCATCACAAGTTCATGCTCCTATAAACAAGGTATGCTCCAATGATCCAAGTCAGGATTGTAATCTACCTTATTGTTGACATGGTCTTATGAAACATTAGTCAAATCTATGCCCTGAACGTACTACAAAAGGATTACAAACAAAAACAAATTGTAGATTGCCTTTTTCATTAACTGTGACATTTTGGATTCTTTGAGGTCATATATGAAGCCACTCAACCCTCTATTATTAGTCCTGAGGCCTTCTTGAACTTCTTGAGAATAGCCCTGACACGTTTCAACGTTTTGAGAACTTCAGACTGATTTGAGCGCTCTTATCTAGCGTTTTTCAAGGAAAAGAGAAACTCGGATTCAAGGTGACTTGAATTGCTTCTAAGGCAAAATTATTTCCATAACACAGAGATTAGTTGATTGAGGATTATTCTTCCTTCAACGCAAGCCAACTTGATTAGGCTGCTCTTTCACGGTTCACCCACCCTTTGATACCATGTTGTTTTTTCATAGATCTTCTAGTTGATAATTACCTCTAATGATTTTTACTTTAAATCTATTCATATTCACATTCATCATCAAGCAATTACACAGAAGGTCTTCAACAATAGAACAAGAATGACAGTAGGATCTGTTGATTTCGGGTAGCATCGAATGTGCTCTAGCCACAAAATTTGGTGGAGAGGTTGGGGCCCATGAGATCTCCAATACCCAGAAAGGGTTTGGGCAGATTCTAAAAAGTTCAGAAGATATGAAAATAATTAATATTTTTATTGGAGTCCCTAAGTCTAAACTTAGGGAAAATAAAATATTAATGTAAAATTGTGTTAGAATGGTCCAAAAGACATGGATCAAGCCAGATCTAATCTTAGTTGTTGATTAAGGACTTAATCTCGGTCATTGATATGTCAACAGGAAAAGTATAAGAGAAGGCTTGAGGGTCACTTGGAAAACACACTAGAGTGATCATTCATTCTATTCTCTAGAGTGGGGTTTGCTAAGAGAGATAGAATTAGTGATCGGGAGTTGCAATTGAGGGGCATTGAGTACAGAGAAACAAAGAGGCAGAGATAGCGTCAGGAGAGCAGGGCAGTAGCCGGGGAGAGTGACGTAGAGCTAGCCAAGGCTCACGCAGGGCCATGGAGAGGCAGTCGGGAGCTACGCAGAGCCTCAAAGAGGCCAACATTGCTGATGCAGAGGGCCAGAGGGCTGATGCAGGGCCTCCTAAGGCTAACGCAGACCCATCTAGAGTGACGCAGGGCCTCCTAAGGCTAACGCAGATCCATCTGGGGTGATGCAGGGCCTCCTAAGGCCGACGCAGACCCATCCGGGGTGACGCAGGGCCAGCGCTGGGCAGAGAGGGGCTGACACAATCCAAAGAGAGGATGATGCAGGGGTTTCAGGGGCAAATTGTTGCTAAGGAGCTGTCGGAAGGATTATCCGGGGTTTCAACCAAGAGATTGGTCTCAAACTGAGAGGTATTACTACCATGGAAATTCTTTGTTGGGTAGGCCAGTTTCGGCACCCAAATTGTACTCTCATATTGCTTAATAAGAAAACCCTCAAATAGCTGCACCGGTTTTCCCACATTGGGTTTTTCCGGGGACATTGGTCCAAAAATAATGGTGTCATATGGTGTGATTGCTTTTGTTTCCTTTAGTTGTTGATCTGTAATATGTTGAGCATGCACTAGTGTTTATTTTCAGTATTTGCATTGTAAATAACTTGTTAAGTAAAATAACAAGTAGGAAGGAATAAATCAAATAAAGTGCATGGAGGGTTTCTATCTAAGTAGACTTAGAAACTTCAACGTGGTATCAGAGCGTGATTGCAGATCACAGGAAGACTAAGGGCATCAGTCGAGCGGGGCAATAGCAGCAAAAAACAGTTGTCCCAAGGTTACAGAAGTTGTTTCTAGCAGAGCAGCAACAAGGGAAAGGTGACGCAGTGCCTGCGTCATCAAGGGTAAGCCGGGAAGAGGCAGCGCAGAGGCTAAGGAAGGCAAAGAGAGCCTCACGCAGAGCCACGTAGAAGCTGGGAGGGCTGATGTAGTTGGCTAAGGAGGCCGGGTTGCTGGTGTCGAGATTGTGTAGAGCCTAGGAGCTCTCACCTTCAGGTTGCTAGGGTTTAGAAGGTTGTGGAAATATTGCAGAGTGGAGTTGGTGAGGTACCGTAGTCGAAACAGTACCTAACGGAGAAAGGCCAAGAGGAGGGAGTTGCTAACGACGGTTTCTAGCCGAGGAACCCGAATCAGTGGTGCGGTTGCACAAGACAATTAGACTAGGGGGCATCTCGACAGTGGCAAAAGGATTTCCAAGAGGGAAATCGAGACTCAAAGGGAGTCTAGAAGAGAAATTCCAGACGGGAAGTAGAGACTTGGAGGAGTCGAACAAAGAATTTCCAGGAGGGAAGTAGAAGAGCATCATGGCACTACACGGAGTAAGAGACCAGGATAGACTGGACAGAGTGTCAAACTTCGCAGTCTGGAAGACCAGAATCTTATTTGTACTTGACAGAAACCGTGTCAAGAACTTCACCTTGAAGGTTATAGCTATCCCTGTCGACCCCAATGATAACGACAAGTACGAGGAGGCAATGGCAAGGGCCAAGAGCATCATCCTTGATGGGGTCAAGGACAATGTAGTACCACACATTGCCGAGAAGGAAACGGCATATGAGATGTGGAAGGCCCTCAAGAAATTGTACTAGCATACTTCTGTGCAGAGAAGAATGCTTCTTGAGAATAAGTTGAGGTCATATCAGATGAAGAAGGGAGAACCAATTGACACCTTCCTCAAAGGACTGAATGAGATCCGAGATCAGTTGACTACTATAGAAGCCACGCCGGATCAGGAATTGATGGTGAGGACAGCCTTGAATGCTGTCTCAGAAGCCTAGGAGGTATTTGTCCAAAGTATACTAGGCAGAGGGACACTTCCACCTTGGGATGATATGTGGGCAGCTCTTCGCCAAGAAGAGATCAGACGGCAGTAGAAAACATGTAGCAACAGCAAAGGGATCAAAGTCAAGCAGGAGGAAGATGTTGCATGTTGCCCTACGTCTGAGGGAAAGCAGGAAAAGCGAAAGAAGAAAGATCTCTCCATGATCAAGTGCTTCCACTGCGGGGAGCTGGGTCATTATGCGACCCAGTGTCCAAGGAAGAAGAGTAAGGGAGAGTCTTCTGAGACTAAGGCAGTGCCAGCAAGGGCAGAGAAAGAAGTTTTGACAGACGATGACTGTTGTTGAGAGATTAAATTATCAAATTAAATCTCTTAATATTAATTGTCAACCCGAGGTTTGTAAACACAAGTTGCCTTGCCCTTTCTTTGTTCAAGGCTAGATTAGAGTTTTAGCATTTCCTTATAATAATTAGTTGAATAATAAACACATTAATACTTGCAAACTTGAAAGAAGTCAAACATCTAGCTTAAGCAAACCCAACAATCAAATTTAACCTAGAGATTTCAGAAATCTTTACGAACTCTGCCTAGCATTCAAATCTGAACTTAACAGGCTACTAAACTATGTACTACTGATCTCAAGTGATGAAAATGAACTCCTAATCACACAAGACTCAATCAATCAAACACTCAAATGTTGGTTCTAGCTCTTCGAGTTTACACTCAAAAGAAATAAAGATCTTCTACTTGTAATAGCAGTTCAATCCTAAAGCAATCTGTACTAGTAGCAATCTGTACCTAATGGTTTGTTACCCTACTAACAAGGATTTTGAAATTAAGTATTGAACTGAACAATCACTCTATTTCACTCTATCACTCACTAACTCAGTTTTTATTTGCAATTAAACTACTTACAAGTCCTAATTAATCATAACGATAAGAACAACTTCAAGCATCTAGTCTACTCAATACCTAGCAATCCAATCAAACAATTTCGGAGAAAATGTACTTCAAATCACTCTGTAATCACACAAATCCTCACTTACAAATAACCTTATTTAGAATCAATGTGTTGTTGTTAAAATCCAATTGATATCTAACTATGGTGTTAATTTTAGGTATGTTCTATGCTTAGAGCAATTTATTTCAATTTTCACAGTTAGCTCCATATATTTTCCAAATTAGCAATCACATCAGCATTAAAGTAAACTGCAGATAGAACATAAACATAAATCGCAGAAGACAAGCCAAGACAAGAGGACACAAGATGTGGCGCTAGCCAGGGACAAACCCCAATGTGGGGAAACCCTTGATCAATTCTTCTTATATGTTCTTCAATAGTTCAGCACAGAGAGAGAGATAGTACGTTTACAAGAGAAGTCAACCTTTTGACTTATCTAGATAAGAGCATAGATCATCTCTAAGAAGATGATACATGAGATCAGTTGAAGACATGTTGCTTCAACTGATTCTCCAAGGTGACTCCTTCACCTATCGTTGTGCTGCATTTCGTCATCATGCTGCACCCACTTGGCCCCGTGTGGTCCCATACACTATTAAGGGTAATTCTTCAAGGATCACCAGGAATCCAAGCATTGACAAGGATTTCAAGGCCTAGGAACCTCAATTATAAGATATATACCCTAAACCTAAACCTTGAAGTTCCCATTAAGCCCTTCCTTGAGAGCTTTAAACCTTGTCTGCAAAGCAAACAAGCCCAATATTTGAGCGTCTCTTGTGAATAGGCTCCTAGGATCACCCCTTACCCTATAATTAGTCTATCCATTTAGTGATCCTCATCATAACTAGTCTCCTCCCATCGATGAAAGTCTGTAAAGAACAGGGAGCCTTAGCCGAGGTGACAGTGGGTTATTGCTCCATTCTTGCCCTTAGCCTAATAGTAGCCCTTCAAGGATCCCCTTTTAAGACCCCTGTTAGTTTGAATGATAACATAGTCAAAGGTTATATAACTTGTATGTCAATTAGAGATTTAAAAATGTTAAAGTACTTGCCTAATCCAACCCAATCTCAGTCCTAATAGTGCCGAGAAAGGCGTTACATTGATTGTAGTTACTTTTTAATTCTTAGTTTTGTAAATATTTGCTATGGTAATGCAAGAAATGTTACCCACCACCTATGGGTAGTATGCATAGGAGAAAAAAATTCTCATAGAAAGTCCTCAGTCGGCAGCCCCTTACAGCCACCAAATAGCTCGATGTGCCATTTTCTCCGCCACCTAAGTCAGCTAACTAGTCCCTCGCCCATCTGTTATGATTGTATGTTTGAAGGTTGGCCTCCCAACCCCAAAGGCATGACTTCTCACTGGTTTGATAGAGTAATTTTGTTTACTTCTCATGGATGTTCTATGGCATAGATTGGCGGGGAGATTTGGCGGAAAGAGTGGGCTAGGTTTGTGCTCTTGTCTACTCTACCCGATTTGGTGTTTAGCCTTGTACCCTAGTCCCATGGGATCTCCTTTACTAGCCATTAGCTTTAGGGTTGGCACCATATGGGAGATATCGATTTTGGTTGTGTGGTCCCGCTTCCTGACACCATATAAATCGCCACCCTTCCGCTCATTTTGATACCATTCATCATTTTTCCCATCCGAGTCCTACATGTGTTTATTGAGTCCACATAGGGTTGGCATCCCCTTCCCCTTGCCCACACCTTGGGTCGGGCTTGGAACGATGCTCGGGAGGTTGATGCAGCCAAAAAGAAAACAAAAAGCATAATTTGGCCACTCTCAATAGCAAATGTACCACAAAATGCAAAATATGGCCGGGAAATAAAAATTTAGCATGTGGGCAAAAGCCAAACATGAGCTCTACTCCTTATCCATGGCCATCACCCTAGTTCCTATGGACCCTAGATGATCGCCCTCCATCATTAAGGAATCCATGATTGTCCCAACCCATGGTGGGCGATGAACTGCCCCACCTCAAGGGGTTATCCATTACTATATATTATACATCATGCTCTCCATCCCCTGGAGCCCCGAGTAGTTATGAAGAAAAATCAAACAAAGGAAAGAGGCACATAAAGAAGGGTGGAAAAACAAAGGTCGAGGTAACTCATGTACCACGATTTGCTCCCTCCTACACTCATATACACAAGTGTGGGCTTCCCTTATTAGAGTCACCCTTGCACCTTGACATGTGGTCTGGATGATCCCCCTAATCCCCACTCCATTCCATTATTATATCATTTGCCACCTTCCACTTGATGGATGTACCATGGACATGTCACCCCCTTTAAAGGTTTAAGCCACCTAAGAGGGTCCTTAGTGAAACCCCTTATTGAGCTTGGAGACACTTGTACATGCAAAGCCCACTATGGAAGGGCATGCCACCATGAAGTGCTCCATTGATTTCATGATTTGCAAACTCTTTTACTTTATTATTCTAATGATTTGTTGTATTGGAGGGCTAGGGGACGCATTGGATCTTATGCAGGATTGCAAAGAGGTCTCTGTTTGGGGCTTGGTCCCCTTATATGGGGTCCTAGCCCTCCATAGGGCCACATTGGCACTTGTAGGTGAGCGTTGATAGCTATGGGCCTCCACCATAGCAGAGATTACTTCATGGATCCCCAGCACTACTCGTGTTCCACCTTTTGGATGAGGATGATGCACATGGTTCACCATGCCTAGTCGACTCCACACTTGCACCATACACTTGGCAAATGTTTCAAGTTCCCAAGGATGTCTCTTGCTACAGAGGGAAGGCTTACATCATCATCCTAGCCCTTATAGATGGCCTACAAGCATTTTTTATCCACTTGGAGGCCCATGAGGACATCCTTGTGCCCCCACACCCACTTGGGAGCGCCATAGGTTCTTGATTAGAAAACAAGGGGCCAACCACTTGTCCACTATGTTTGGAGTCCATTCTCTTATCATGGCACACTTTGGACTTCATTTGGCCCTCTCAATTGTCCAACGACTCATTATGTTGATCATTTTGCCCACTTGAGAGGCTTATCTTATCCCCAAAAGTATTGTTATTATGCACATTATTTTATTTTAGGGGCTCAATTTGGCTAATTTAGCTAAATCGAAATCAATAGAGAGTGTATAAATAGAAGTAAGATGATTCATTTTCATCATCATCACTTGGATTGGGTTATTATCTCTTGTGAGATTTTTGCTATCCCTTTTGGAGGATTAGTTTGGATTATATGGATGAATTTTGATGTTTGGATATCTCTCTCTTGTCTTGGAGCTTCATTTTTGGCATAATTTGATGATTGGATATACTCTTTTATACATGTAAGTTCTCTTTTAATGCTTATTCTTTTCATTTACTTTTTTCACATGAATGTTGCTAGGATTTTCGCTATACAAGTCTGAAATTTACTACTGCACTATATGAAATTGTGGGAATTTTGTTCTTTTATAATGTTGCATCATGTCATGGGCCATGTATGAATGGGTGAATGTTCCTAGATATGATTTATGTTAGATACATCTTGATAAGTCATAAATTATTGTAAGTCGAAGTATAAATTCCTTGCAGCGACTACTCTCACGCTCTAATGCCATGCGAAGTTGTTGAAGGCCTCCTTGATTGGGTGAATTCCTTCCAAACCATACAATTCTTCATCACTCCATCTCTCCCAAGAAACAAGGCACTAATCCTCTATAGGTGATCACTTTCAAAGCTTATTTATTTCACCTTCCCTTCTCCTTCGAGGCCTAGCCTTCATAGGTCATCTAGGGCATCACTTATCTCACATTCTAGCCATCCAAACACTTCTATTTTTGGTCCACAACTACACTGAGGTTTTCTCTAGAGGCCCTCCAAATTGGAAGCAAATCTGATGGTGGGATCTCGAGATATAGCAAGCCCTAGATAAAGGACCATTTATTGCCCTAGGTTTCCCTTGGCCAGTGTCCTAATTAGGATCATTGAATTCAAACCTCAAAGAAAATTTGTCCTTTGATGCTCTTCTCCTCCCTAACTAGGTCAAGCCCCTCGTTGGGTGATCAGTTCCATGCCCTTGACCTAATTTTGGGTCTACTTGGTCCTGTGTGGTCCCACAACCTATTGATGCCAATTGCACAAAGATCAATTCTCCATAGGGATTTTCAGGCCTACAAATCATCTTTAAAAGATACATTCCCAAACCCAAGCCTCAAGAATCCTCTTAGCCCTTCCTAGAGAGCCTATCACCATGCTTCTAAAGCAAGCAACCCATCTAATTGAGTCTCTCTTGTGAATAGGCCTTAGGAATCACTCTTCATCTTTCCATTGATCCATTCAACTTGTGATTCCTCATATACCAGGTCACCTCCCATCGGTGAAAGTCTGTAAAGAGTAGGGATCCTTAGCTGAGGTGAAAGTGGCCTATCGCTCCATTGTTGCCCTTGACCTAGTAGTTGCCCTATAAGATCCCCTCCTAGGAGCCCTACTAGTTTGAGCGGTAACATTTTGACATCGTTGTCGTGGAAACGAGACGTGTGTCTTGTTCCTCATACAACATTATTGACATATCATTTTGGCGACTCCATTGGAAGAACAAAGCCTTGGTTCTTCATTGAACCCCAAAGTTAATGCTTTTAGGGTGAAGCAAGCATATGTTAAGGCAATTTTAGTTCACCCTTGTGACTCCCATGATATCAATATATAAAGATCAATGGCATTTAAAGGGCTTCATGAGTGGTTTCCTGCTTTGGATATCACATGGGTTCTAAGAT
Source organism: Pinus taeda (assembly GCA_000404065.3). Classification (NCBI taxonomy): domain Eukaryota; kingdom Viridiplantae; phylum Streptophyta; class Pinopsida; order Pinales; family Pinaceae; genus Pinus; species Pinus taeda. Next base: position 1,525 of record APFE030327606.1, on the reverse strand, counting down.
ACCTAAATGGCCTAGATTGGAATTTCATGAGAAATATGCCACAATTTGAGGGTGATCCATCCACAGCAATTGACCACATAGCAAAACTTATTAAGCGTGCTTCTGAGGTTAATGCAGTTCATCTAGACAGCCTCATGGAGTTATTTATTGACTCTATTGAATACAAGCACCGAGGTTGGCTTCACTCGTGTGAGCCTTGTTGTAGAATGTAACTACGTTCGGTCTTCATAATGACTTGTAATTATGAATTTATGAAGAAAACAATGATAATAAAATCTATTTTATACTTGCATCATGGGTTTCATGAGCAAGAAGTTTTTATTGTAGGTCAAAGACTTCTTGATGTCTTTAGGGGTTCTGTCATCTTGTCATAAATATATAATTGAAGTGCTGTTATACTTGTGAAGATGTCAATGTAAAGCTCTCCTGCAAGACAAGCAGAGTCATACATAAGTTAGCCTCAACGTATTCAGAAAGAAGCTTCATGTCAGCTCCAATGAATAAATAATAAATATATATATGAGACATGTTGGTTCATCTATGTCAAATCAAATAAATAGACACAACTATCCATTGACATAAGTCGGCCTATATATGAACAAACAACTATATATATGAGGTTAGCTCATCACAGAAAGACAGAAGAAAACTTCGCATCACTTTAAGATTTCGGTGAACAGGAAAAGGTGTGGATTCTTTGTTTCAGTGACTCATTACTATGGAAGAATTTGGATGTCAAGCTACAGCGTGGAGAAACCCCGCAGATCCTCTGAGATTAAGAGCTCGCATATCCTTTGAGATGTTTGGGTCAACTACAAGAGCTCGGGCATTAACACAAAGATTAAGATCTCATGTTTGTTATGTAAAAAATTAGTTAATTTTAGGTTATTATTTAATTTTAATTTTAATTAGACGAAAGGGCACGATCATAAGATCATGCCCTTTCCCAAAGGGTGCCCATGGCGGTATATAAGCCATGCAACCCATTGTAAACAATCATCATCTATCTATTCATCATTTTTAAATAAGATATTTTACACACATATTTCTGTTTCAAGAAGTTTTCTGCTTCATCTGGTATCAGAGCAAACGATCTTCTCGCCTGGCAATCACCAATCTTCATTTATGTGGCGTCATCCATCAGAACCCCTCCCAATCCACCTCCGCCACCTCTGTTTTCACTGCCAGTGCAGTTGACCAGAATTACTAACAAACCTCGAGCTGTGTATTCCCTTGTATTCCCTCCGCTACCTGTCACTGCCCGCTTTTGCCCACAGTCCACTGTATTTTTTCTACCCGTCCCTTTGCTATCTCCGTCTTCCCAAGAGACTGCGGCCTCTGCTACCCCCGTCTGCTGTATGTTTAACCCTCTGCGGTGATAGCTGCGGGTTCCATTACGGTGAGTGGACGTTTTTGTTCATCACGGTAAAATCAAAAGAGGTATATGCTCGAAGCGTGGTCAACCATATAATGTTATTTACAAACAGTCATTCAATATATATTTTTAACATACATAACGTTATAT
>APFE030327603.1:45945-164342 GCA_000404065.3 Pinus taeda | reverse complement strand
TCGCACCCTATAGAATGGATTTTCAGTATGCATCACACTTTTTGCATGTGGCAGGTGAGATGCATCACACCCTTTGCACTGAGCAGTCTGTATGGTCCAGTTTTGACCAGTTCTGAGAAGTTTTATGTGGAGAACTTCTGGGAGATGATGTAATCAGTTGACCTTATTCCTTTAGGGTATGAAACAACACTTTTAGGGACTTAGAAGCCCTTGGTTTATGGACATATATGATTGGGGTTGAAGTGCCCAAATATGTCTATAACAGTTGCCCCCTAAAGCATGAGGTCAAAAATATTTTGATGTCGGGTGAAATGCTATATCATGAGGATCCGAGGTTTTTCGAACTGGAAGGTGACCTGTAATAATATACAATACAATAAATTATCTTCATAACATTTTCATGATCTAGATGAGGTGGGCATTCCCTTGCTCAGCTTTATAAATTCATTTTCATGTACATAGGATAGATGACCATCTGGTGGCAGACTCATGATTCTGATAGAGACATCATCCTTTGATTCAGATGATCATTTGTGTAGCAGTGATGTACATTTGATGTCTTTATTTTCCTGAATATATCGCAGCCCAGATGGATGAGACTAGATCCAAGGTCTTCAAAATCGTCCAATCTTTGCCCGGAGTACAAGTCGATCCATGTGAAAAATGTTCTAGAGTCGAACATGGAAAGACATCGCCTGATTACCAGCCAATGATGTAAGTTGTTAATATGCGCAAGAGGAATCACGGATAATAATGATGACCCTCAAGGTACTATAGTAAAATTCACATGGTGTGAAAATGGGACTTGGCGTCGAACACCACACAAATTTTTTCGATCAAAGGCCATTCATGTAAACCTGTCGCTAGAAGTGAGAAACTTGCCATTGAGGCATGCAAGCTTCAAAGTACTAAAAGGGTTTTTCCTAGGTTGACTTCTTGGATAATGAGTTGTCATCGACAAGAAGTAACCCATCGTAGGAGGGTCTTAATGAATCCCACATCTACAACAAAGAACGGAGCAAATGATTTTGTGGAGGTGAAAATGATCTGATGATACAGGGTTCAAGGTGGCGGTCATGAAAGAATGAAGGGTGAAGGTATTGCAGCGGATGAGGCACAAGATCGGTTGGTGAATTCTCTGATTGACTTCTCTTGAACATATCAGCGACACTGAAATGGATTGGTAGCATTAACCCCAAATATGGATGGCACGATGGACCAATGGTAATATGAACAGTAAACAGAATAACCCAACCTGACTAAATCATTGTGACAGAGTGAAAGTGTCATGTTCAAGGGCGACTCGTTGCCAATAATTTCTTTTCAAGTTTTCTTCCCAATTTTTCCCCAGTCATTACTAACTAGCACCTCTTTATTTTTATCAAGCTTGAGGAGGATAACATATGCTTGTTCTATAATTTTCCCTTCAGGAAAACATGTCGCTATGTTTTAACGAGCCTAGCGACAGTGAAACTCATTCTTGTCTATATGGACAAGTTTTGTCGCTATTGGTTTTAAAAAGTTTAACGAAAAAGACAACACAGTCCTTTTTCAATTTTAGAGAGTCTGAAAAGGGATAGAAAGAAAACTCCAGTAATCCTTTTTCGTCATATAATCCCTTAAGCCCGAAAAAATATAAAATAATATGAAAGGGATGAATTTTTGATAATTTTAACGAGCCAAACAAGACAAGCACTCGACCTTTTTGTGTAATAATCCCTCAGGTCCAAAAAGATTAAAATATAGAAGAGGGATAGCACTCTCGATAGCTTTAACAAGCTGGAGAGGCCAATTGCTCAGAAATCTTTTCATATTTTACAAGTCAGATGAAAAGAGCTTAAAGGAGATTTGTTTTTGAGGAACGAGTGATATTTTCGGGTAGTTGCTAATTCCAGGTAAGGTTTGGAAATTTCCAATCATGGCAGTGTTACAAGGATGGCTAATAGAATCACTCGTCGCAGCTGTTCCTCAAAAGGGGTAAGCAATCAAATGGAGGCGTATGATCGACTAAAACAGAGTGGAGGTAATGGTAAGAACACGACCAAGGCTCAAAAGCTGATGATAATGCGTTCACAATGGTTATTTACCGGATATTGGTTCATTTTTTAATGAACTTAAACTCTAGGGGAAACATTTGCTCATTACTTAGGTTTAATTTTTAATGAGCTTGAACTTTGCATAAAAACTGCTCGTGCCAGTCGTATAATAAGGATGTGTCATGGATAGGTTCCATTTTTATGGAGTTTTCACCGCTCAAAGCTTTGCTCTATATCCTTTCTTTATGTAAGCTAGGGATGACCAATCCTATGAGTTTAAAGGGTTGAGAATCTACAAACTAAGAAAATAAATGGTCGCTCTTCACTTGCATGCAAAAAGGTTTGCATGCCCCTAGGTATAGTGAAATAGAGTTTCCAGGCTACCATATAGAAGTTCTCGCATTTGCAAGATAGTTTCCATCCGCGTAGTAGACAGAAACACTTCCCGGCTTAGTCCATTTGGACAAAGGTGATTCTAACTCCAATGACCTAACCTTGACGAGGGAATCTTGTTTTGGTCTAATCCCATTTTCCTAAACGGATGGGTGTGTCAGACTAGTCATATATCCTTCACGGAAACCTACCCTATACCCAAAGTTTCCCTGTCGAGGTAGACCAGGGTGCATGCCCCCTGGGGTTTAGTCATGACCACCAAATTACTCGTGTTCTTCAGGTGGACGGATTGGAGATTGATGAGACATTCCTTGTGTGAAAAGACTAGTTAGGGATGGTATTTGACTATTAACTATGTGTGAGCCTTAGGAATGAAAGCTGGTCTATGAGCTAGACCACTCGGCCTTCATGTGGAAAACACATTACTCGAAAGAGTGAGGAGACAATGGCTCCCATGGTACAAATATAGTCACACCCAAGGAGCAGATTATAATCTAAAGGTCCTTGGACTACCATTACGTTCAGATACACGATTTTTCTTCTCAAAGTTATAGGCAAACTTGGAAGGATCCCTAATGGTCATCTGGTTCCTTTGTCGAAGCCTGTTAGATTTTGCATCTCAGGCAAAAGTGATGGCGAACCAAGCGCTTTCCAAGAAATTGAGGAAGGGATACTCACAGAAGCCCCTTCATCTATGATGGTACCGACCATGACCATTATGTAAGCTTGTACAATGATTTGAAATGGTACATTAGACGGTAGACGGGGTCTGCCTAATAGATTCCAATCGAAGGAAATGACTAGGATTCTTGGAGGTGCGACTGAATAAACAACCAGATATGACTTTGAAGAACTTCCTCCCTCCGGTAAAGGAACAGGTAGATTGCCCCCATGTTCATCGGAGTCTGTGTTTACGAAAAGAATTTAACGATGTCATTCTCTTTCTCTTCAGTGAACATAGACTCCGATGAACATGGGGGCAATCTACCTGTTCCTTTACTATAGGGAGGAAGTTCATCAGAGTCATATCCGGCCATTTATTCGGTCCCACCTCCAAGCAACCTAGTCATTTCATTCGATTGGAATCTACTAGGCAAACCCCGTCTACCATCTAATGTACCATTTTTAATCATTGTATAAGCTTATAGAATGGTCATGGTTGGTACCATCATAGATGAAGGGGCTTCTATGAGTATCCTTTCCTCAACTTCTTGGAAAATGCTTGGTTCACCATCACTTTTGCCTGAGATGCGAAATCTAACAGGCTTCGACAAAGGAACCAGTCGACCGTTAGGGATCCTTCCAAGTTTGCCTATAACTTTGAGAAGGAAAATTGTGTATTTGAACGTAATGGTAGTCCAAGGACCTTTAGATTATAATTTTCTCCTTGGGTGTGACTATATTTATAGCATGGGAGCCATTTTCTCCTCACTCTTTTGAGTAATGTGTTTTCCACATGACGGCCGACTGGTCCAGCTCGTAGACCAGCTTTCATTCCCCAGCTCACACATAGCTACTAGTCAAATACCATCCCTAATTAGTCTTTTCACACAAGGAATGTCTCATAAATCTCCAGTTTGTCCACCTGAAGAATGCGAGTAATTCGGTGTCCATGACTAATACCCAAGGGGCATGCACCCTGGTCTGCTTCGGCAAGGAAGCTTCGGGTATAGGGTAGGTTTCCGTGAAGGATATATGACTAGTCTGACACACCCATCCATTTAGGAAAATGGGATTAGACCAGAATAAGATTCCCTTGTCAAGGTTAGGTGGTTGGAGTTAGAATCACCTTTGTCCAAATGGACTAAGCCGGGAAGTGTTTATGTCTGCTACGCAGATGGAAACTATCTTGCAAATGTGAGAACTTCTATATGGTAGCCTGGAAACTCTATTTCACTATACCTGGGGGCATGCAAGTGAAGAGCAACCATTTATTTTCTTAGTTTGTATATTCTCAACCCTTTAAACTCATAGGATTGGTCATTCCTAGCTTACATAAAGAAAGGATACGAAGAAAAGCTTTGAGTGGTGCAAGCTCCATAAAAATGGAACTTATCAATGAGACATCCTTATTATACGACTGGCACAAGCAATTTTTATTCAAATTTCAAGCTCGTTAAAAATTAAACCTAAGAAATGAGCAAATGTTCCCCCCAGAGTTTAAGCTCATTAAAAAATGAACCAATATTCGGCAAATAACTATTGTGAATGCATTATCATAAGCTTTTGAGCCTTGGCCGTGTTCTTACCATCACCTCCACTCTGTTTTAGCTGATCATATGCCTCGATTTGATTGTTTACCCCCTTTGAGGAACATCTGCAATGAGAGATTCTTTTAGCCATCCTTGTAATGTTGCCATGATTGGAAAATTGCAAACCTTACCTGGAGTTAGCAGCTACCCGAAAATATCGCTTGTTCCTCAAAAAGGAGTCTCCTTTAAGCTCTTTTCATCTGACTCATAAAATATGAAAAGATTTCCGAGAAATTGGCCTCTCCAGCTCATTAAAGCTACCAAGAGTGCTATCCCTCCTCTAGATTTTAATCTTTTTGGACGTGAGGGATTATTACACAAAAAGATCGAGTGCTTGTCTTGTTCGGCTCGTTAAAACTATAAAAAATTCATCCATTTTGTATTATTTTATACTTTTTTGGACTTAAGGGATTATATGACGAAAATGGATTATTGGAGTTTCCTTTCCGTCCCTTTTCAGACTCTCTAAAATTGAAAAAGGACTGAGTTGTCTTTGTCGCTAAACTTGTTAAAACCAATAGCGACAAACTTGTCCATATAGACAAGAACGAGTTTCACTGTCGCTAGGCTCGTTAAAACATAGCGACGGGTTTGCCCAAAGGGAAAATTATAGAACAAGAATATGATATCCTCCTCAAGCTTGATAAAAATAAAAAGGTACTGGTTAGCAATGACTGGGGAAAAATTGGGAAGAAAACTTGAAAAAACTTTATTAGTAGCGAGTCACTCTTGAACATGACACTTTCACTCCATCACCATGATTGAGTCAGGTTGGGTTATTCCATTCACTGGTCATATTACCATTGGTCCATCATAACATCCATCTTTGGGGTTAACTCTACCAATCCATTTCAGTGTCACCGATATGTTTAAGAGAAGTCGATCAGAGAATTCACCAACCCATCTTGTGTCCCATCCGCTGCAATACCTTCACCCTTCATTCTTTCATGACCACCACCTTGAACCCTGTATCATCAGATTGTTTTCACCTCCACAAAATCATTTTCTCCATTCCATGTCATAGATGTGGGATTCATTAAGGCCCTCCTACGATGGGTTACTTCTTGTCGACGACAGCTCATTATCTAAGAAGTCAAGCTAGGAACAACCCTTTCAGTACTTTGAAGCTTGCATGCCTCAATGGAAAGTTTCTCAATTCCGGTGATAGGTTTACATCAATGGCCCTCGACCGAAAGATTTTACGTGGTGTTCGATGCCAAGTCCCATTTTCACACCACGTGAATTGTACTATAGTACCTTGAGGGTCATCATCATTATCGGTGATTCCTCTTGCGCCTGTTAACAACTTACATCATTGGCTAGTAATTAGGTGATGTCTTTCCATGTTCGACTCCAGAACATTTTTCACATGGATCGACTTGTACTTCGAGAAAAGATTGGATGGGTTTGAAGACCTCAGATCTAGTCTCATCCATCCGGGTTGCGATATATCCAGGAAAATAAAGACATCAAATGTACATCACTACTGCACAGATGATCATTCGAATCAAAGGATGATGGCTCTATCAAAATCATCAGTCTACCACACAAACGATCATCTGTCCTATGTACATGAAAATGAATTTATAAAGTTGAGCATGGGAATTCTCGCCTCAGCTAGATCATGAAAATGTTATGAAGATAATGTATTTTATTGTATCTTATTACAAGTCGCCTTCCAGTTCGAAAAACCTCGGATCCTCATGATAAAGCATTTCACCCGACATCAAAAGATTTTTGACCTCATGCTTTAGGGGGCAACTGTTATAGACATATTTTTCCATAAACCAAGGGCTTCTGAGTCCCTAAAAGTGTTGTTTCATACCCTAAAGGAACAAGGTCAGCTGATTACATCATCTCCCAGAAGTTCTCCACAGAACTCAGAACTGGTCAAAACTGGACCATACAGACTGCTCAGTGCAAAGGGTGTGATGAATCTCACCTACCACATGCAAAGAGTATGATGCATACTGAAAAGCCCTTCTATAGGGTGTGATGGGTGAGAGTAGACAAATGGTAGAGACAGTTTGCGAGGTGGATGATCATGGAATCTTCCAAAAACTTCTCCTATGACACTTGCCTCTCTGAATTCGCCCAGGGATGAGTAAGAGATCATGAATCTCCAAGTGGAATCAAGAACTATCAGAGAGAGGACACTAATCAAAATCGCAGAAGCTGACTCACCCCCCTACAATCATCTATATATGGATCCCTCATCCTAGAGATCCAGAGGTTGGAATCTTGTATCTTGTAAGGAAGTGTTGTTGGTTTCTTGGTGAAACATCATAGTGTTGGGTGATCTAAGCTTTACTTGAGGTAAAGAAGGGCTTTCATTCTGGGAGGATGACGTTGGGTCAAATCAATGGGTTTTAATCCTCTCTTCTATTCTTTATATCAATGAAGTTATTCAAGTTTTCCTCCACATTCTTGTATGTTTGATGATATATACATTTGTGTGGTCAATATATATCTAGTCCTATATTGTTTATGATTGTATATCTCTGTACTTTGAAGGTATTATGCTGCTTTGACTTTATAGGTACTCTTTGAAGCGGAGTAAGCAAGGAAGGAGTGGCAAATATCTGTAAGAGGGGAGAGGGAACAAGCAAGGGACCAAGTGAAAGATCGAGGTTGGTATTCTTTGCTCCTTTCCCATCTACTTCTCATAAAGGAAAATTAAAGTAACTTTAACCTATTTTTTTCTAAGATAGCTACCCATCATAGTGGGACTAGCAGCTCTGCATAGACACTAGATTTCCCAATAACATATATCCTCTTATTTTGACATTTCTTGTTCCTTTTCTTCCTCCTCTTCACAATCTATGTAAAATAATTTCTTCTTGGCACACTTGTGACCTTTAGTGTATTTGCTATCACAACTGTAACAAAGCCCTTTTTCTATTTTTTCTTCCAATTTTTGTGGTGTCAACCTTGTATCTTGTGGATGGCTAGGGGTAGAAACACTTCCATGTTTATGATTGTGAGTGGTAGGCTTCCTTGTTGCCACACTTTTTCTTTCCATTTTTCTTGCCAACCTAAATGCCTTCTCCAGTAAATATGGTTCCCAAAGGTGAAACTGCATATATCTCTTTTTCTTTTATTGTAAGAGCCTGAACTATGATCTATCATCTGAGTGAGTTTCCATCAAGGACAACACCTGTGTCATAGTGCCAAAACTATGTCATAATGCTAACAATATAAAGTTGTAATGTGTATCTTTTATGTGCTTTTCACATTATGGAGATCACAAAATTGCTCCATTTGTAGTATTCATGTTCTGGGATCCTTTCCATCAAACTTTCTCATATCGATATTTGGAACATGGTGGTTCTTAGAACCAACATTAGAGTCTATGAAATCATGATTAACATTTATTTTGTTCTCATCATGAGTTTCCTTTATTACCATTTCAACATTAACAAGCATTTCTTGTAGAAAAATTGTCAAATCTATCTTTAAATCTTCCATGCCTTTCTTTAAATAATCCATCTTAGCTTCCACACCATGCATCTTAGCTTCCAGGCTATCCATCTTAGCTTCTGCACCGTCCATATTAGCTTCCACATCATTCATCTTGGCTTCTACACCTTTATTTAAACCATCCATCTTAGCTTCCACACCTTTCTTTAAACCATCCATCTTAGCTTCTACATCTTTCTTTAAACCATCCATCTTAGCTTCTACATTTTTCTTTAAACCATCCATCTTATTTTCTGTTAATTTTTGTGCGAGTCAAATTTGTTGCACTTGGTTTCGTAATTTTGATATATCATGTTGCATTTCTTCCTCTTCTTCATGAGTCATGCTAGAGCTTTTAGGTTGCTTACTAGGTGTTTCCATTTTCTTTCTTCGAGGCATCAATTACTGATAATAATGATTCACTATGCCCTTTGAATTCCTTCAACTAATTTTTCAAACCATGCTTATGCAAAAAAAAAAAAAAAACTACACACCTTTTTTCACTTTGTAGGAGCTCGATATTGAATCTGATATATCTCTGTAATTTTGGATCTCCTAGGTCTGAAATCTCTTCCTGTGGTAACCCTCTGAGTAATATTTCAAACCGCACAAGTCTGATGAAGATTGGATTCTCCAATGAAGATTTATGCCAAATATCCCACGATGACTTGAGAATAAACTAGTTTAGTAGAGCAAAATTGTTCGACGTGCCTCAGGTCACTCTTTCAACCTTAGGTTCTAAAAATGATACCCAAAAAAACTACAATCTATCCTCCTTCTGTAACTTCTTACACAAATTCAATATGATGCTCAGAGCAAAATTTATGACAATTTTCCCAAGGTGACCTATTTGGAATGTAACTCGGGGTTTTGCAAAATCCCTAACTTCCTCAGATTTTATCTTCGAAAATATAGTGATATAGGATATAAAATTTGGAGCCAAGGTTTAGACTAATTTCTTCTCAAATGGGATTTTTTAGCTTCTATGACTTCGTACTGAAAGTGTTATAGCAAAAATTCCACGATGACTTGTTTTAGATAAAATTCTGGAGCTTACAAAAACCCTAAGTTCTTCGAAGCGAGACAAGATCTGAAATTCAGACCCAAGGTTCAACGAGATTTCGTCTCAAATGGGTTTTTTTCTTTAACTTCTGAAATGTGGCTGAAAAAAAGTTATAGTGAAAATGATACGATGACCTATTTGGAGTAGCGAAACCCTAGAATCCAAAGCTCTGATACCAAATGTTATGAAACCAACTCACAAAAAGATAGAAAAGATAGATCAATGCCTTCGAATTCAGCCTCTTCGAGGGGGTAACCTCCTTTATATTATACAAATGAACAATTCTTGGATGATTCAAATGACAAGACCTCATTTCTATATATAGGAGTATAAGGGGTCACAATGTAACCAATCTGACCTAACAATCATAATATAAAGGCACAAAAATAACAATAGAGAGATTCTATGGGGCACACTAATAACAATATGGGGACAATAGGGGCACAAAAATAACAATAAGGGATACAACAACAATAGTAATGAGGGAATCACTAGTATTATAGGGACCTAACAGATATATTTAGTAATAGTCATAGTATTTTCATCAAGATGATAGTCATCTATCAGTAAAGGAGTGGGAACCTACTAATTGTTACTAGGTCTCTGAAGAATTTGTAATTGTGGATTCCTTCTACATTGACCTTGATTTTGATTTTGGGGTCTAGTAACTATTTGTTGAACTATCCTAGGTTGAGTCTCAATCTTGGAAATTCTGTTAGATAATTTTCTAGGAAGAGAAATTATGTCATATATTTTAGAATCTTTCGTTTTAGTATTATAAGAACTAGAGGAACTAGAGGCTTCTTGAATACATTTGATTTTTCTTTGGGCCTTTTCCTCTATAGCTTTCAAGGAAGTTGAATCAGCCCTATTTGATTCCACCTCTATAGAATTTGTTTGCATATCTTCAAGAGTTCTTGAAGTTCTTTCTCTTAGCATTACAACAAAATCATCATCAAAGGCTTTAGAGAACCTAGACTTAGCTACTGCTACAGGGGGTTTACAATCAGGGGGCATCTTATGATAAAGTTTATTGAACCTTTTGATAAAATATAATACAGGTTCACCAAATTTTCTCTTAAGTTCTTCAAACTTAGTCAGAAAGTATAAAGGATCTTTCTTCACACCCCATTGGTTTTTAAATATGTTTGTAAGCTCTTCCCAATTTCTAATAGAATTTACAGGTAACTGCCTAAACCAGGGTCTTACATTTCGTTCAAGTGGATGTACAAACAATCTCATGTAAATATTTTCTTGTTCGATATTCCTGTTGTTTGCAAAGTCTATAAAAGCTTGAATATGGTCCTCAATAGTGGGACCAGTTTCTCCATTATACCTGGGAAGGTATTTCAAGTATCCAACACGTAAGACTAAAGCTTCATATCTAGCATGTACGGTAGGTTGGAATGCCATAGTATAAGGTGGTGTATGAGGTGTTTATGTGGATGAAGAAGAAGATGATGGAAAAGAGAAAGTAGAAGGTGATTAAGGGGGTGTGTGACTATGTGGAGGTGAAGAAGGAGGGGATATCTTGAATAACTTTAAAGGAGTCTTAAGAACTAACTTTAGGACCTGTGAATGAATATCCTCTTTTGTTTCAAAGATTGGATTTGTATATACAGAGATGGTCTCTTCAGGTTGTTCAAAAGTGGAAGGAAATGAATAAGTGGTAGGGGATATGAAATTTGTGGGTTGTATTAAGGTAAATGAACACCCAAGTCAGACTCATTTTTAGGTGATCCTGGTGGTAATGGGGGTTCTGGATGGTTTTCGAAAGAATAAAAGAGGAAAGTTGAATCTAAATCAACTCCCCTATCTAATAGTTCAAAAACCCTAGGGGGTATTTGTGTCAAATCAAGATCAGATGGAATATTACCAAAAGGATCAAATGATGCTAACTCTTCAGATTGTAAGGTTGAAGAGGAAGAAGAATATGGTCGATGTCTCCTTTTAGAACTGGATTTTCTTAGAATTTTTTTAGGATCTGATAGAGGATTAACTAAGTTAGATTCTAAATGAGATCTAGTGTGCTTAAAAGGTGGCAGTTTGGGCTAGTGGAGTTTCCAGGTGAAATATTTTAACCTTTCTAGACCTTTACTCACCTTAAAGGAATAGAATGAATATCATTGTCCCTGGAAAACTTAATGGAATTCGATTCCTCGGCAACAACACCAAACTAGTGTTGTACCTCTGAGTTGATAATGATCGACTATCCAGCCAGAGCTTCTAAGATAATTGTTTTAGGGGTTTTTTGTTTTAATTTGGAAGACCAATGAATGAAACAGATGCAATACTGTAATGCCTAACCTTTTGAATAATATTAATCCCAAAATAGAGGGTTTCTATAAAATTTCACAGAATGATACCACTTGAATAGTGGTGAGAAGAAACAAAAAAAGGTAATATGATTATCACAATTTTCAGATAGAAAATTAGATATTCATAAGTATGAAAATCTCTTATCGATGTTCAAAAGTTTCAAGAGAATATGCTTATGCTTACAACAAGATGCTAATGATTTATTGATTCATAGGGAATGAATTAAACATATAGTTCATTAATCCATTCTCTTTATATATTATCACTTCAGAAGCTTATAGGAATAGATTTAGACACAATTATTCCTACCTAGGTATCTCTGTAAGACATAAGAATATGAAGAAAAACATAGTATGTAACACTAGAAAAACTTACAGGAAACACAAACTGTGTAAAATTGAATTCAAAATGCTTTGATTTGTATTAAGGGTCCATAAAAGTTAAGTACATCAAATTTTTATAGATGCTTCATGAAGAGTGCAACTCTCTTTCAATGGTCAACCTGGTTCAATCGTGAACTTGGTTCAATGATGAACCCATAATAAGTCATAAGGAGAGTTATTTATAAAATAGTAGAGCTAAGAAAATATTCTAAACTATTTTTACAAAAATAAATTTATTCAAAGAAAAGGAAATATCTTCATGCAAGAAGATAGAGACAATTATTGAACTGTTGCTTGTTGTCCATGTTATTTAAGTTTTGTTGTCTTTGGTCTTTGATCTTTTGCACTTTAAGCTTCTCGGTTGTTTGGTCTTCACGCTAGATATCATATTTACTTATGACCTTTCATCTGATACTCTTTGACCTTGTTAACCTGTCAAGATCCTTTACTATGTTTTTTACTTTTGTTGTACATTTCAAGTTTTTACGGTGTATTTCAATAGTAAATCATTTTTTTTTTACATGTCTTCAGCGTATGGAAGTTTGATATTGATCATATTTCTATATATTTTATCTGTTTGTCTTTTAACTGTATGTTTTTATCTGCCTTCTATATTTAACATTTACTGTCTCTATGTAAAGGATTTCTTCTTTGTTTTAACCATTACTGTGTAAATGACTTCTGCTCTGTGTAAATCATAATTGTAATTTAACTGTACAAAGGTTTTTGATTTCATTTCTTTTTTAATTTGGAACAAACATGTTTTATATGGTCTCCTAAAAAACAAAACAAGCGTTAAGAAAAACACAGGCGGACAAAGAGGGTCGTAATGGCTTCAGGGAACAGGATAGTGTATGGAAAATGTCCTAGCAGCGTTTGGACAGTAATCAGAGGTCAATATAGGTTGCAGAGGCTTAGGGTGGCATAGGAATGGTTAAATAGGTTTTACTGTGTAAACAGGAAAAAAGAGTGAAAGTGAGGGCTTTTGTGTTTAAACGGGAAACCTTTTAATTTTGGCGCAGAAGAGTTAAGTGAATAGTGAATGGTTTTATCATAGGTAGGGAGCCGTTTCAGAGGCTCATCGCATCGATTTTGGCCATGGGGTGGTTTTTCTCTGAGGACACGTGAGTTAACGTGGGACTACCATGTAACCACAAGGGGCCCGAGAAAAAACACGAATTTCACATGCTCTCGGGTAGGTAAAGATCGAAGATTGAGAGAGCGCGATATTGTTGTGGGTCGTTGGATCTGGGAGCAGATGATCTGATGTGTGTCATGTGGTGGAGATGCATGGAGGGAACAAGCGTTGAGATTAGTGGGTCCCAGGGGTTAATTATAGAGTGTTTTTAATTATTTTACGATATAAGCAGGGTTTAAGCATATGCAGGTTAAAACATAATGCACAAGTTTATGAAGTGGGACCAAGGTTAACGACGACAGGGTTTATTTAGCCACACCAAGAGTGGTGGGTTAAAAGAGTTCTTATATCAGGAAAAAGCTAATTTGCAGAGGTTTGTTAAGTAATGCAAGATTTTAATAAAACTTAGGTTAAAATGTGTTTTATGGCGGAGTTAAAGTTAAATAAAGTGAAGAGGGGAATAAAAGTTAGGATAAGGGGTATTTATGGGTGTTTACAAAAATTACAAGGGGAAAATTATTTTTCCAAGGGGAAAGGGTTTCACACTAGGAAAAAGGGGTTTTTGGGTAGAAATGACCTCTGGAGGGTAAACTTCTAGGAAAATGTGTGAAACCAAAGGAAAGGGTGAAAATGAAGGGAAAATGGTATTTTAACAAGAAATGAGGAAAATGAGGAAATTGGTAAGTATGTAGTGGAGGGTGAAATGAAATGAGGGGAAGTTAACCAAATCAACTTGTGAATATCTTTTCACCTTCATAACTTCTCTTGCACACTACAACACATGGTCAAGCATGATAAATGTGTTTATGCCTGAATCAAATTTGTACTTTTGCAACCTTTCTTATACCTACTCTTTACTTTAACCCTTTTTCTTCACTTAATTGGGTGTGTTTAGGCTAGCAGGCCCTTTATTTCCTTTTTCTTTTGAAAAAAAACTATCGAATTCTAACCTTATAACATCCAAGTGGCTGATATTAAATTGATGAGCTCCTTATTATTCTCTAACTAACTACTAATCTACCAAGATTAAACAGTTTGGCTAGATCTTTATTCTCTAACTATAAACATGAAATTTAAAGCATGAACTAGTCAAGATTAAGCTATTTGACTATCATGGGTTGTAGCATTTATGACAAGCTGCACACAACCATTATTTTTCATAATAAAGTAAAATGTAGTGGCACTTGGACTTGCACACTTTCAGAGTTTATTGCTTTTTTCTTTTCTCTCTAACCTAACATTTTATTTTTGCCTTCATTTTTTAGGGCATCTATCGTAAGATTTTCTTTGATATGGACATATTTATTAAAATGTTTCGTAACATTTTTATTCAGTATTCCTTTTGTCCATATCCTAGCTTAACATTTTTTTGAAAAATATCTTCATTTTTTGACTAATTGATTCTAACTTACCAAAACCAAAAAATGCTACAACAGTATCTCTGATGCATCCTATCAAGTGTTAATGTATGAGTTGTTTTCAAACCCTTGTAGGATCCAGCACTCAAGTACCCATGATGAGTCGCCATTGTTGCTGAGGAGATGGCCTGTCATTGAGGTATACAAGCTTCAAGGCATCAAAAGTCTCTAATCTTGAACCCATATAATTTTCTAATGTCGATGGGCCACGATTATTGGAAGGAGGGCCTTAAGGGATCCCACATTGGTCCAAAACGAGTAAACCAAAAATTAACTAAAAGACAAAATTATTTTGAGGATCCAAAGGATTTACTATCCTGTGATTTTAACGAGCCCGAGGTAGTTCATGCTTGCCACATTTAAATTTTAAAGAGTCTGAAATACTGAAAAATAAGACTCCAAGGGGGCTTCTTTTCTGTGATTAGTCTATTGGATCTAGAAAAAGGAATAAACCTATAATGAATAAAAATTCCTTTCATGGTTTACTGAGCACGAGAAGGAGCAAATTGATCTCAATTTATTATGGAAGAAAATCAAGAAGAGGTAGTGAAAGGAATGACTCACTTCTCCACCATTTCTATCTCTTTCTTCTTCACAATCTCTTCCACAAATTTCTCCTTAGATTAGGGCTTCTGACATAGTTTGATTCTGTGCCCATTCACTAAGAAGGTAACATTTCCATCATCAATTTCTTTGACCCGAAAAGATCCATTATCAAGAAGTTTTTCAATTTCATAGGGGCCAAGCCAATGTGTGTTAAATTTCCATTTAAAATTTTTAAATTTTGAATCAAACAACAATGCCTAGTCTCCCTCTTTGAACTGTTTTTTATTAATGTATCTATCATGCCATCTAGATTATTGTTGTTGGATTAGATTAGTATGTTGAAAATAATATCACCTAATATAATCCAACTCATTAAGTTGTAGGATTCTCTGCTATTGTGCTTCATCAAGGTTTATGCCCAAATCTACTACCATCTTAAAAGTTTTTCTCTGAAATTCAAGTGGCAGTAAAACTTGTTTTCCATACACCAATTCATACAGAGAGAAGCCAGTGGTGTTTCTCTGTGTGATCTTGTAGGCCCATAATGCATCAGAAATTCGATTAGACCAATCCTTCTTATGTAATTGCATTGTCTTAGTTAGGATTATTTCCAACACCTTATTTGTTGATTTCACCTACCCATTGGCTTGTGGATGGTAAGGGGTGGATTTACGATGAGTAATATGATATTTTTGTACAATTCCCTACACAAACTTCAACACAAACTGAGTACCCTGGTCAATAACTGTTTCCCTTCGTACCCCAAATCTCAAAAAAATATCAGAAAAAGGAAATTCTACCACTCTGTTTCTCTAGGTAGTGCCCTTGCCTCCACCCACTTCGTAACATAATATGTACAAACTAAAATATACTTCTTACCTTTGGACATAGGATTGATGGGACCTACAAAATCAAGATTCCAACTCTCAAATAGTTCTGAGAGAACTTGTGGCTGAAAAGGTATTTCATCAGTTTGAACAGGTCACCCTATCCTCTGGCAACTAGCACATTTACAAACATACTCCTTTGCATCTTTAAAAAGACTTGTCTAATAGTAACCTGCGTGAAGGATCTTATCGGTTGTCCACTTATCTACAAAATGTCCTCCATAGGTTTCATTGTGACATGATCTTAAGATATAATATATCTAATCCTCTTGAACACACCTGTGAATAATCAAGTCACGTCCGGTACAAAAGAGGTCTCCTTTTATCCAAGAGTAATCAACACTTTTTCTAATAATTCATTTTTTCTAACTAGATGAGAAGTAGGGTGGTAACTTTCCTGTAGCAAGATAATTGACCATGTCTACGAACCAAGGTGTTTTGATAGAAATAGCAAACAAATTCTCATCAAGAAATTTATCATTAATAGGAATATCCTCACTTGCATGGTTGAGCCTAGATAGGAAATCAGCTACCTTGTTTCTTTTCCCAGCCTGTCCAATACCATGATATCGAATTCCTACAACAGCAAAATCCACTTAGTAATATTTCCATTAGTGATTAGATTTTTCATGAGATATCGAATAGAAGAATGATTATTATGTACAAAAACTTCATAACCAGTGATGTAATTTCTAAACTTATTAATAACGTAAATTACAACAAGGAACTCTTTTTCAGTTACGGTGTAATTCAGTTCTATAGGAGTTAAATTTTTACTAACAAAATATATAGCATGGGTTAAGAGATTTTCCTTTTAGCCCAACACTACTCCCATAGCTAAATCAGAGGCATCCATGGAAATATGAAAGGGTAATTTCCAATCTGGACATATCAAGATAGGTTCTGAAGAATTTTTTCCTTGAGTATATCAAATGCAGCTTGACACTTATCACTCCAATGAAATTTAGATTTCTTGGTCAATAACTTAAACAATGGTAAGGATACCTTTGTAATATTCTTAAAAAACCTTCTATAGTAGCCTGCATGTCCATGGAAACTTCGAACTCCCTTTTCACTAGTTTGTGGGTGTAGCTTTTCAATTTCTTCAATCTTAGGTGGATCAAATTTAATTCCTGTAGTAGAAACATGACGACCCAAAACAATACCCTTAGTCATAATCATAACATGTTTCATTACTCAATGAAAGGTTAGTTTCTCTACATATCTGCAAAAGTCTCCTAAGATTATGTACATCTTCTTCAAAAGTACCACCCATTACTGTAAAATTTTCCATGTAAACCTCTACGCGATCATGCAAAATATCAAAGAAAATACCAAGTATCGCCCTTTGAAATGTGGTTGGAGTGTTACATAAACCAAATGGTATGACCTTATATGCATAGGTTCCCTAAGGACATGTGAATGTCATCTTCTCCTGGTTCTCTGGGACTGTCATAATTTGGGTTACCCATTGAACCCATCTAGGAAAGAAAAAACTTCTTCCCTGCTAAAGTGTCCAGCACTTGGTCCATAAAAGGAAAGGGAAAGTGATATTTTAATGTAAATTTGTTTAGTTCCATATAATCCACACACACTTTCCATTTTCCATTCTTTGTAGGGATGATAAACAGTGGGGATACCCACTGGCTATCTAAAATGGATAAATGAATCCTACATTTAACAATTTCTACAACTCATTTTTTACAATTTCTTTCAAAGCAGGGCTCATTCTTATTTGTGGTTGTCTTATAGGATTGGCATTTCCCTCTATGTAGATATGATGAATGTATGTATCCGGGTGAATGCCCCTCATGTCTATGTATTCCCAAGCAAATGTATCTAAAAATTCTTTCAAAGTCTGAATTAATTTCTCCTCCTATTTAGGAGTCTAGGAAGAATTGAAATTTAGGGTTTTTCCAGAAGAAATTTCAATTACCTTACCTTCACATTCAGTCATTGAATACATAGGAAATGTAGATAATAGGGCTGAATGTAATTCAACTGTTGTATTATATTTATAAGATTTTGCATGTTAGTAATGATATCTAGATTAGGACTAGACTGCCCCTCTAAATGCTGTGAAAAATCAAAATTAGAAATATGAAATTTATCAGATTTTCCTCTAAATTTTCCTTAAGGCTCGTGGCTTGGGGTATTATCAATACTAGGTGAATGACTTTTGAATTATGGTATTCATCATACCAATAGGTATTCTCTAATTTAAGGATGGGTTTGGCATGGGGGTATAGGTTGATGTGTTTAGCTTCAGCCCCATGAGCGATGGCCATGTTTCTAGACCGACACCCTATGTAGGCATCAGCTATAGCCAACCAAGGTCTCCCCAATATCAAAGGATTCCCATTGTGGTGCAGGTAAATTCTCAGTGTGGGCACAAATAATTCCTCTAGCCCAAGAGAGTGGGTCTAGCCACAAACAAACAATCTAGCCCAAGAGAGTGGGTCTAGCCACAAACAAACAATCTATGGAAAATATCCTTAAGTTAGAATCAATTAAGAGGGCCTACCTCTTAGAACACTATTCCACTTGGTGGTAGTCCTGTTTCCGTTTCCTTCCTAAAGTTTTTCCTTTTTCTTTTTCTTTTTTTCTTTTCTTTTTATCCTCTTGGTTCATTTATTTGTTAAAATACAAATCCCTAACAGTACCTCCATAGTAATATTAATTTTTATGATATAAATATATTAATTTGATGTTATTCAAAATTCAAATGTTCCAAAATATATATTATATCTATATATTCTTATTATATAATTTTAAATTCTTTTAATCTCAGTAAGAACCTAAAAAATAAAAATAAAAATAAAAACAATAATAAATAAATAAATAAATATTCTTAGTCAAACTAGTTGTTTTTCCTAACAGCTAGTTAGTTGCTTTCTTCATCTATTTATTTCATTGCCTGGATCTGATTCATCATCTTGTCCTAAATATGAACCACACTGGTTGGTTTGGAACGCGTCGACAATATTACTCCTATGTGATTTTTTCCGAAATATTTTGCTATTATTAATATGGATCACAAAAGTGTAAACTCAGAAACAACAAATGTGACAGCATGCAATATTGTATTCAACCTACTTATTGGGACAAGTAACATTAAGCCATAAATATGTAAAATGACACTTCATGTAGGAAATCAATCAATAGTTGCATTAATATAAATCAAAAAGATATTACAACCTGTGCCTAGACATTGTTGGTCTCCTCTGATGTATCTGGGTTCCCACACTTCTGCTAGCACTTCATGGATAGCCCCAACAAATGGAAGTTTAAGGCCTATTTCCCTATATTCTCAAACCAAAACAAAATCACACTATTCTCCCCCAAACACACACTAGAAAGCTATAACCTATAAATGACTTACTGGTTATGAACACTTGCTCCAAAACTACAACTAGCTTTTTCTTGGGCAAAAGAGAAGCTTATATATCTTGGATGGATGGGAGATGGTTCCTCTCATGATGGGAGAAGGTCTTATCTCTTGAGGTTGTTTCATCCTAATAGGGGAAAGGAGCCCAAACTGATTTCCACAGCTCTATCCAGCCCAACCATCTACCAGACTTCCATTACAAAGCTTCTAGACATGGAAACTTTGGCTCCTTATTTAAAAAACCTTCCAAAAAAGGATCAACACGACTGGAAAAGGGCTCAGTTGATCTAATCGATGTGAGGGCTAGTATTTAACCTTTGTAAATCGGCACGAGGATAAATCTAGTCAGTAGCACTGGTCTTGTAAACTGGGATAGAAGGAAGCTGCTTGGGAAATGATGCAAAGGGGAATTATTTTTCTCATGAAGAGGGACATATTGGGAGTTTCTTCCTGATGGGAAAGCAGGTCGAGTACACTGTAGAGGTCCTCCAAGATCATATATAGGGAGTATAGAGATAGTGACAAAATTTTTTGTAACAGATTCCCCCTAAAGCGTGAACGTCGAACTAGAGTGAGGTGTGAAATGCTTTATAAGTGGAAGCAGGGAACTGGATTCCATCATATGAAAAATGTGCAAGCAAGCATAGATACATATACATCACTAAAAACTTTGAATAATGATACATGAATCGTGGTATGGACACAACCATCCAAAGAATGATCATGTAAATGGATCTAAGGTATCGGCACAACCATCCAGCAGAAAGGATCATAATGAAACCAAGGTATGGTTGCAGCCATCCAATAATGAGAAGGATCACATTTATCAACTCATGGTATCATCAGAGCCATCCATCTAAAAGAGACACATATATCAAGATGACAATGTCACATCGCCTCTCATCCTGGACTTGTGTAATCTTAGCCTAGGGTCTTGCACTCCAAACGACCCGATCAAAGTACAAATCATAACATGTGAATGAATGTGTTGAAGTAGAACATGCTAGGAAGTCACTTGATTATTAGTTAATGATGTGAATCATTAACAAGCACGAGAGAAATCACCAATAATGACAATGGCTCTCAATGTACTGGCAGCACAGTTCATAGAATGTGAATAAAGGAACTGATGTCGAACACCCGTGAAATCACCTGATCGAAATCCAATGTTGTGAACTTGTCGTCGAATTCGAAGAATTTTCCATTAGGGCATGCAAGCTCTAAGTTACTGGAAGGAAGTCTCTCAGCTAGCTTCTTAGATAATGAGTTGAGGTCAACAAGAAGCGACGTGCTGAAGGAGGGCCATGATGTATCCCACATCATTAACATGAGACAAAGGGATGCAAATGATTTCAGATGATACAGAGAATCAGGAGTAAGTGTAATTGTAGAAGGACTAACTCTTGAACATATTGACGACATAATTCCATTGTTTGGTAGCTTTTGGATCCATAGGATCGATGGTCATGATGACATGGTAGAGATAAATGGAAGGAAAAAATGAGAAACCCAACCTAGGAAGGTCAAATGAAAAGGAGGATATTGTTGGGCCTCAAACCTACACTCATTTACCCATCCTCCCAATAGCCTTTTCCTACTCATTTCCTTCTTTTGTCATCATTTCCTTCATCAACTTGTTCAATTCATTGCATTATAGGACTTTTTAACATGATTTTCTAATTGTGCTAATGGTTGACTGTTGGTTTAGATTTTTGGTTCAAAGTACTGCAATTCCGCAGCTGTTACAGGTTTCTGCAGCCGATCTCTGATTCCGCAGCCGATTCCAGATTCCGCAGCCATTTTCTTGTTTGATATGATCCAGGTGTCTTCCAGAGAAAAGAGCCACATGGGCAAGTTTGTATGACTGTGTACATGGTACGTGTGCTATCAGCTTAGCCAAACTGCCCATCTACACCCCTGGTCAACGCGGAGGTAGCTCTGGTCAAACGACAAGGTTGCAAATGGCGGCACGGCTCTGCGTGTTCAGTTGGAGCACGTAAGTCACAGCTGGCTTCTCCTTTAGCCACGAAGATTGCAGGGGACAAGAATCCAACACCAGATTTATTAAACCATGATGACCGTTCCCTAGATCCGTGCTCGGTGCTGCTGAACGTGTTTTTCCTAGCTATTAGTTAGCTTAGTTCACGCACAGGACAGTTGATGTTCTTGTTATAAATAAATCGTTTCTACACGCTGAATAGTTAGTCTGGAATAGTTAATATTTTGTTGCTATAAAACTCTATTTTGAAGACCTTTTTATAAAGCATTTTACGCTTCCCACTGTGTTTATTATGAGTTGATTTAATTTAAAGAAGACAGTTTTGTTTCTATCTGTGTAGCTGATATTTTAATTGGTTGAAGTGGATGGAGGGCCCCTGTCTACTAAAACCATTATACAGTAGCCTTTGAATTTACTTTCCTGCATTTCTTTTTCTTTACTTAATCATGTATATTAATGTACAGTTTTGAATTATGCTGTTTTATATTTCTGCAATCTTCATGACTGATCAGTGTGTTTTTACAGCTTTGATTAGGAGCCCGGGACAGTGTGCTTTTACGTCTTTTCAACACTAGTGGCATCTGAAGTTGTCTTATCTCAACTGCTGACTTTTTGCTTTGATTTTCACTAGTTACTTGCTTAGCTAGTTTCTTTACTTAGTTTACTTTATCAAGTTTTGTCAAGTTGTTAATCTCTTAATGGTTTTGTTTATCATAATTCACTAACTTTTATGGGACCAAAACATTATCTAACTGTAGCTTTATTTATTTAGTTTTAGACTCATATTGCTAATTCACTCCTAACTCTTCTTTTTCACATGATCAATTCGGCTAAAGGCAGAATGCTAAGGGAGAATTAAGTAGTGTGATTTGTCACTTAATTTTTGGATTGCTAGAGTAGTGTTTTTACTTTCAGCAGAGTTAATGTAAATATCATTTTCATTTCTATCAGCAGTAAAGGTATTGGACTAGTGCCATTAGTCTTTTGTTTAATGCTTTTCTTTCATTTGATGCTTTAATTCCATTTCAAGTCATTGTTCAAGTTTCCTTTTAAAATTCAAGAAGCATTTAGAAATCATCACATACACACACATTCACTCACTTGTTTATAACTTCATCACATCACATTAGGAAGATAAGTTAGACATAAAACTAAAAACGACAAAAAGAACTAGGAAAGGCTACTTAAGTATATATTGTACACTTCACTTCATCAGCTTACGAGCCCCGGGTTGACAATTTATGATAGCAATTTAGACAACACTAAATTGACCAAACATATATCCCAACCCGACATGAAGTAGAAAGTGTCATGCTCAAGAGCAAGCTACCGACATGACTGATAGAATTTCCAAATTTCCCCCCACCATTTATGACAGGTACCCCAATTATTTTGTATCACAAGCTTGAAGGGGATAACATATGCTTGCACTGTAAGTTCATTCTTTGGACGAATATGATCTAGTAAGTTTAATGAACCCTAGGAAGGAGAAGCTCATGTTCGCCATGGTGACGAATCCAATGTTGTTTAATGTTTTAACAAGTCCAAAAAAGGGGTAACTCGATATCTTTTTCATGTTTAGAGAGTTTGAGAAAAACACAGAAAAGAAAACTCCACATGGTCCCTTTTTGTACATTTGTGTCTCTCAATCTCGAAAAGGTAGAAAACAATACTCAACAGAACCGCTTAACCATTTCATTCAAGGAGTACCCTTTTTGTAAATAATGCATCCCAGCCCGAAAAAGGAGTGAACGACATTTCACAGCCTTTAACAAGTTCAAAACAACAAGGGCTCTGCAGTATTTTCATATTTTAAGAGTCAAAAAAGAGCTTGAAAGCAGACCACCCATTTTTATTTTCTTTTACAAGTCAAAAAAGGGAAAAATACTCGGCAAAATTTTCATCTTTTATGAGTCAAAAAAGAGCTTAAAGGTGACTCATTCAGGAGGAATGAGTGGTATAAAGGGAAACAACTAGTTTTGGCAATGGTGAAACTACTCAAAACATGTAATGGTCCAGAGGCCGGCTAATAAAACCACTCATTGCTACAGTTCCTCAGGAAAGGAAAAACAACCAAGTGAAGGAATATGATCAGCCAAAGAGATGGTGGCTATGAAATGAAAGAACCATCGCTCATTTAACAGAGAGTATATGATAAAAGAAGGAAACCACGAGATGCAAATCGGGCATGGGTTCATTTTTACACAAGCTTGAACCATGGAGAACTCTACTTGAATTTGGTTTCATGTTTACACAAACTTGAAATGTAAAATGCTTGAGCTAAGTTTGCATGCCCCCAGCATAATGACTCAATTCATGGTACATGCCCCCAAGCTTCATTTCATTCAGCTAGGTGGATGAAATGAAGGTTCACTTTTGAGATCTAGGAAAGACTCGACTGGGATTGTATGGATCTTAATCAAGGACTCGAGTTAGAAAAGGGAGTTGTTTCATTTTTTAATGTGGTTGACATAGTAAAAGAACTATCCTCGAGACTCCTTGTTTCATTTTTTAAGGAGCTTGACACAAGCCCAGGAGCCATGCTCCAACACTTTGTTTCATTTTTTAATGAGGTTGACAAAAGACCATGAAATATCCTCACACCGTCTTTTCATGACCTACAAGATAACATGGCTCCCAAGAGGTCTTCACTAGATGGAAGAACCATGCTCTAGGAGGAATACATGTCATTTGGTACCAAAGGAAGACTGGGTTCCAATGCCCCCAGTACATAATGTAAAATACCATCTATGTGATTTTCAGTAGATGCAGAGACAAAATGGGTAGCCACATAATTGACCTATGGTGGGGAAGGTATTTCTTGCAAAAAAGAGATGATAGGGGATGATGGTTGCAAAGGAGGTGCATGGTGATCAACGAATGACAGTTAATAAATAGTCACAATTCTCCCTTTGTGTGGAAAACAAACCACACAGAAAAGTGAAGAAACAAGAGCTCCCATGACATAAACATAGTCACGTCCAAGGAGAGATTTAGATCTAAGGGACCTTGGACTACCATCAGGTCTATATAGATGGTCTTTCCTCCCAAGTAATAGGGAACTTTGGAAGGATCCCTAAGGTTTGACTGGTTCCTCCGTTGAAAGCCAACAGATTCTGGGTGATAGGCAAAAGATATGGGGAACCCAAAGCTTGGAGTAGTAAAAGACATAATGCTAACAGACGCACCTTCATCTAATATAGTGCCATGTACTACCATATTATAGGCTTGTATTGTGATCTGGAAAGGCATATAAGATGGAAGGCAGAAAGCAATCAATTTACTCCAATCAAAAGAAAGGACATAACTACTTGGTGGGGGTATCATATGATTCCCTCCATGCTCTATAGGAATAGGAGAAGGACTCTCCTGAAAAACTGGGATAGGAGGGCCACTCTTCGATTCATGATAATCTGAGGAGATGAGAAGAACACAAGCAGCATTATCACCACTCTCTTCGAGAATAGAGTGAACAACTTAAGGCAGAGCCAAGTCGACACTCTTTTTGACTAATGGTTGGTCAAGAATAGACACAAGAGATTCATGCTCAGGAATAGCAAGATGGGCAAGAGATGAATCCAATTTAATCTCTTTACCAACTAGGAGAGGGTTGGAAGAAAGATTTTGATAACCAATAGGAAGTTGGGGTTCAGGAGCTATAAGGTTTTCCAAAACTTTGGAAGCTTTATCCATAAGAGGACAAAGGTGAAGAAGATGCTCTCCTTCACATAACTTACAAGGGAATCTAATCTTCGGTTTCTTCTTACCATCACTAGTCAAGCGTGTAGCATCGACATTATCTCAATAAGTCAATGGGGATGGTCGATTCAAGTCTTGAGACCATACCTCTAAGACTCTAGGAATGCCAGGACAATCTCGAAGGAGATGGTCTCCCTTACATAGTCTACAAGGGAATTTTACCTTTCGTTAAGGATCGAAAGGTTTGTCTATGGGAGGTGCATTTGGAGTAACAACTGCACGGTTGGAATCTCACTTATCTATCTATTTTTCTTCATATTTGCCTTCTTATTCTTAGTCTCCTAGTTACTGGATTGGAAAATTTCACCAGGCGAAGTAGAAGAGGAGGGTGAAGAAATAAGGGAAGAAGGTGAGAGGTCAAACTTAGAATCAACATGATGTGGTTCAAATGAAGGAGATGGCTTGGCAGGGGTCAAGACACTCGGGACCACCAGGGTTGAAAATAACCAGATAGGTAAACCAATGGTTAACCTAGGGAGGGAAAACGTTGCCATATAAGGAGCACCAGTGTTTCCAAAAGAAGGAAAAGGACTAGATTCCCATCCAAGGGGAATCCTTGACTGGTAGACTCTGGGAATGTTTCCATTGGAATCAACTTTTAAAGAAACACTAAGGAAGACAACTTTAGCTAGGAATATTTCGTGGGCATTTAATTTTAAGAAACTAAAACAAAACTTTTTCTTTTCATATTTTAAGAGTCGAGAAAAGGATGAAATGTGACTCTAGTTTCTTTCAGAATTAACGAGCTTGAATGGACAAGTTCTTGATGATCTTTTCAAATTTAAAGAGTCAGTAAAGATAAAAAATGACTACTCAGGGTATTCTAGGCATAAAGGATTACCAGGTAATCGTGAACTACAGAATACCTACCAGTGAATTGAGAAGTACGTGCAGGAAACCTCTCTGAAGTCTGGTGTATCACATGTAGGTTTTAACCCCGTACATAAATTACCTACATACGAATTCTAAAACACAGAGAATAAACAATGTGAGAGCATAACACATAAAACACATATACTCAGATATTTTTCCCTGGATCCCAAAACGGGACTACAAGCATGATTTTTCATTATTTTCCTGTCAATGTTACAATACATATTTATACATGTCGAAGCATCCAATACCATGGACCGAAAACCACTGCATCCAAAAAACATGTGTGAAAATAATGGACAAAACTATAGGTGGGTCCGCCCAACCTAACATAGGGTCCAAAGCCAAAATTTTCTGGGGCGCTGCCCCAGACCCCATAAAGTGGGGTTACGGGTACACCTCAAACCCCCTGTGACCCCCCCGCTATACAATCGGCGCAACAAAGGGGGTGCTCTGCCCCCCCTCTAACCCCCCCATTAACTACGTGGACTAGTTGTGGAAAGAATATAACACAACCCAACATTCTCCCACTTGTTTTTTTTCTTAGCAAAGGGGGCCACAAGGGAGCTCAGTCATTTTTCTAGCCCTAAAACACCCATTGTTTCTCTACACCAAGAGAAATTCTCAGAGCTCATAGATTTTGTCAATACATCTACAATGTTCTACAAAGTTTCCACCTTCACCAGCAACACCTTTTTGTCTTCTATCATATCCCTCACAAAGTGACACTGAACATCAATGTGCTTTGTCTTTGAATGATATGCAGGGTTCTTTGCCAAGAAAATTTCACTTTGGCTATCATAGTCTATCCTTATAGCTTCTTGTACTAACCCCATAATTGAACACAATCTCACAACCAAACTATTTCTGTGCTTGCATTAGTGGCTACCATGTATTCTACCTCTGTAGTTGATAGTGCCACTATAGATTGTTTCTTACTCATCCAACTGACTGCACCTCCAAATAGGTTAACACATACCCACTTGTAGATCTTCTCTGATCCAGATCTCCAGCCCAATCTGCATCAACAAAGCCATGAATATCCAACACTCTATCCAATCCTGGTCTTGGTAGCACAAACCATAATCATTAGTGCCACTCAAATACCTGAAAAATTGCTTCACTATTGTCCAGTGCTCCTTCCCTGGTTTTGACATAAACCTACTCAATACTCCCACTGCATGTGCAATGTTTGGTCTAGTATAGACCATTGCATACATCAGGTTACTGACTACACTTACATATGGAACATGAGACATGTCCTATTCCTCTTCTTGTGTCTTGGGACATTGTTCAGCATATAACCTCACACCTACAGGAATAGGAACCTTCACCATCTTACTATCTTGCATATTAAACCTTTGTCATATTGTCTCGACATACTTCCGCTAGTTTAACTAGAGCTTCCTCTTTGTACGATCTCTTTTAATTTCCATGCCCAAAATATAGTTTGCAGCACCAAGATCTTTCATGTCGAATTTGGAGGACAATTGGGTCTTCAAATCCTGGATAATTTCTTTGTCATTTCCAACCAGCAACATATCATCCACATACAAGACCAGATAAATAACACGGTCACCAATTAATTTAAAATACACACAGTGATCTGCTTTGCTTCTGGTGAAGCCAAGTCCCCGTATAAATGTATCAAATTTCTGATACCACATCCTTGGTGACTGTTTTAACCCATACAGAGACTTCTTTAACTTGCATACCAGTTCTTTCTTACCCTTCACCGCAAAGCCTTCAGGTTGCTTCATGTAGATTTCCTCTTCCAAATCCCTGTGAAGAAATACTGTCTTCACATCCATCTGTTCTACCCCAAAATCAAAAGCAGCAGCAACAGATAAAAGTAATCTAATAGAAGTTACCTTGGCAACAGGAGAAAAAATATCACCAAAATCAATTCCTGGCACCTGGGAATAACCTTTTGCTACCAACCGAGCTTCGTATTTCTCCACCTTCCCTTCTGCATTTGTCTTCTTCTTGAACACCCATTTGCTGCCAATGGGTTTCCTTCCAGCCGGCAACTCCACCAGATCCCAAGCCTCATTTTTGTGCAAAGATGCCATTTCATCAACCATGGCCTCTTTCTAGAGTTTTCCATCCTCTGAATCCACTGCTTCCTTCACAGTTCTGGGATCATCATCAGTAACAGACAAAGAGAAATTTGAACAAATCAGATGGACTATACCTTTCTGGTTGCCTTCTTTCTCGAGCTGATCTTCTCACAACCGGCGTTTGTGGCTCTTCATCTTTTGATTCCTCCTCTGCTACAGAGTCTGATTCTTCCTCCTTTAGTTCAAACTCTATCTTCACAGGTTCCTTTGGTTGGACTTCATGTTTAATAACATCTTTCATCTCTCTGAGCACCACATCTCGGTTGTACACAACCATCCTTGTTACTAGGTTCCAAAGCTTCTAACCCTTTAAACCATCCTTATACCCAATAAAGATGCACTTTTCAGATTTACTATCCAACTTGGTTCGCTTCTCCTTTGGAACATGTACATATGCATCACATCCAAATACCCTTAGATGTGAAAGAGAGGGTTTCTTACCAGTCCATACTTCTTGTGGAGTCTTATCCTCCAACGCTGATGAAGGTGACTTGTTGACAAGGTAACATGTAGTATCCACTACCTCTGCCCAGAATTCTCGTCTTAACCTGGCACCACTGAGCATGCTTCTTGCCATTTCCATCGACGTCTTGTTCATTCTTTCTGCAACTCCATTTTGTTGTTGTATATGGAATAGTCTTCTGTCGTGCTATACCACACTTCTTGTAGAATTCCTCAAATTCCTTACAGCAAAACTCTCCATCATTATCTGTCGTCAACACCTTTATCTTCTTCTCTGTCTAGTTTCCTACTAGAGCCTTAAATTCTTTAAACCTGTCAAAGACTTCAGATTTCTTCTTAAGGAAATATATCCATGTATTCCTTGAGAATTCATCTATAAATGATACATAGTACACAAACTTACCGAGTTATGGAACCGTCACTGGTCCAAACACATCATTGTGCAGAAGCTTTAATAATGTTTCACCCTCTTACCATCAAAGGGGAAACTCACCCAATTATGCTTCCCATATACACAATTTTCATAAAAATTAAAATCCAAAGAGCTATTACTCATACCTTCTACCATACCTTTACCATGAAGTATTTGAAGGCCCTTCTCTCCAATATGTCCAAGCCTTTGATGTCATAGCATGGTCTTTTCTCCAGAGACCACTAGATTTTCTGCTCCACTTGTAGGAACCACAAAACCGTTGCACCCATCAACAATAGTTCTACCTTGCAGCTTGTACAGAGTTCCAATTTGAACTCCCCACATCAATACCAGTGCTCCCCGAACCATCTTGCAGGTATCCTTCTCGAACACTGTCTTTAAACCTGCATCATCCATCTTGCTAATAGAAATTAGATTTCTAGCTAATGTAGGAATATGCAGAACACCTGGAAGTGTTCTAACCCTTCCACTTTGCAACTTCAACTTTACTTTTCTACAACCAATGATTATAGCCTTCCTATCATCACCCAAGAAGACATCACCACCATCATATTTCTCATACTCACAAAACCACTCTCTATGGGGAGTGAAGTGAAAGGATGCACCTTACTTAATCAACCATGCCTCATGATCTACATGTGTGCTTGAAAAAGCCAAGTACAGATCACCACCTTCATTTGAGGTGGTTTTCACCTATACAAAAGGAGCCTCATCAGATCCCTTTCCTTTTTCAAGAGCTTTAGATTTACAATCCCTTTTGAAGTGGCCTTCCTTTTCGCATTTCAAGCATAACACCTTTACAGGTTTTCCTGGAGATTTAGATCCCCCACTCGATGACTTATTTTTGTTTCTGTTGTGGGACTGTCCTTGTACAAACAAGGCATCACCATTTTGGCTCTCCATATTTTTTCATCTTATCTCTTCCGTGAACAAGGCTGAGACTATTTCATCAAACTACAAGGCAGTTGCATTGGTACCTATTGTAATAACCAGACTATCCCATGAATTTGGTAGAGAACAAAACAAACTGATGCACTTATCTTCATCTGAAATTTTAACATCAACATATGCTAACTAACTTACCACAATATTAAATGCGTTCATATGCTCTATCACCAAGCCTCTATTTTTCATTCTCAAATTATACATCTCTTTCCATAGGAACAGTTTATTCACCAGAGACTTAGATTGGTACAAAGTCCCTAACTTCTCCCACAAAGCCTTTTTTGTAGCTTCCCCTGATACATCCAACAATACTAAATCTAAGACACATAATCGTATTGTGCTCTTTGGCTTCTAATCCAACTTCTTCCATTCTTCATTGGACACTCTCGTTGGTTTAGTATCCAGATCTACCGCCATCCACTAATCTTTATCCACCAACAGATCCTCCATCTTGAGTTTCCACAACTCAAAACTCTAACCATTAAATTTCTCAATCTCCATCTTTCCCCTACTCGCCATCATCTTTCATCACCAGAATCGATCTCACAGATCTCCCTCTAAATAGGGTCTACCACAGGCCCAAGCGAAACCCCTCAACAACAAAGGCGTCCCCTTGAAGCCAAATCTACTCTGATACCAAATGTAGGTTTTAACCCCGTACAAAAATTACTTGCATATGAATTCTAAGACATAGAAAATAAACAATGCGAGAGCATAACACATAAAACACATATACACAGAGATTTCCCCTGGATACCAAAACTGGGACTACCAGCTTTATTTCATTATTTTCCTTTCAATGTTACAATACATATTTATACATGCCAAAGCATCCAATACCATTGACTGAAAACCATAGTGTCCAAAAAACATGTGCAAAAATCATGCACAAAACCATAGGTGGGTCCACCCAACCTAACATAGTGTCCAAAACCAAAATTTTTCGGGGCACTGCCCCAAACCCCATAAAGTGGGGTTATGGGTAGACCTCAAACCCCCTATGACCCCCACCCCGACTACACAATCGGCGCAATGAAAGGGGTGATCCGCCCCCCCTCTAACCCCCCTGTTAACTATGTGGGATAGTCGTGGAAAGAATATAACACAACCCAACATCATGTTGACAAGGTAGTAGACTCGGCTTCCGATAGATAAATGATCGCAAACCTAGTGGGGTCTCTCTTTATATACATAATGGTACAAGGAGCACAAGTCAATAATAGTGTTGTCTAATTTTGAAGCGAATGACAACTGCTAGGTTTAAAGATGCCGAAACACGTCCCTAGCCTAGACCACTAAATGTGAGTGTTAAGTTTCAATGCTGCCTTAGGTTAAAGTAAATTTTAAAGATTGATCTTGAATTAGGTTTCAATTTCAAGGCCCTACCATTTTCATATGAAAACTCCTGTATGTAGATGTATGAGAAAATACATATTTCTTCGATGAAAGTTAACACTAATTAAGGGATAGAGAGCACACAATCAATGCAACAATAAAATAATGAAATCTTTCACTAATACATGTCCTAAATGCAATTAATCTTCCCTTAACAACAAAAGAAGGTTCATTTCATTTCCAATTCTTATGATGATACATTTATAGCTTCTCAATGACACTACTAATGCAATATTTTCACTTAAGTAAACTAGAATGATGTTCCTATTTTCATAAAATGCAAAATGAATCTTTCACATAAAGCACTTTTAATGAAATTTTTCACAACTCTGAATCAACAAGCATCGATGAAATCAAAAACATGATAAATGAAACTAAAAGCAACTTCTTACCTGAATCAAACAAACCAAACACACAAATGATTCAATCGATAAACCAAGCAATTTAATCTATGCTTGGAAAGACAAAAGAGACACTTGAAATAAGAGAATAAACGAGAATCTTTCACTCATTCAATTGAAAATGAAGAAATGAAGATGTTTCGACTGAAAGATGGATTAAACAAAGTAGCCAATCATAAACTTAACATAATGAGTAAACAAACAAATGAACGTTAATCGATCTAAATTCCCTAGGGTCATAGAAACCATCCAACAAACTCAAAAAATCAAGCAATGAAACTTCAAGCCAATCAATCAATCAAAACCAGAAAACAAAGCATCCTAGTCAGTCTAGGCAGAAGAAGAGATTTTGAGAGTCTAGTCAGTTCTTAACTTAGAGACTGACACAACTACCTAACTGATAACTAGCATTGATCGGCATGACCGACATGATTGACTAGACTACAACTAGCACTGATGGGCTAATCGACATGACTGACTAGGCTGCAAGTAGCATTGATCGAGCGATTCAAAGAAAAATTAAAAAATAACTTCACATAAGACCAAAATTAACATGTTAGAGGATGGCCTAAACCAAACAAGCACACAAACCAAGCTAAATGAAGCGTTCCAGTTCGGGAGAACACAATCAAAACAAGATAAGAGGCAGAAATCAAGAGGGTGAGACGCACTGGTTGAGATCTAGGGGAAACCTTAATCTTCACCTACAGGAATCGACACTACTATCTAACTAAAAGCAAGCACCAAAAGGGGGTCGATGTGACTATTTTTGAGAAACTCATGCTAATTGGCACGACTATTAGAAAAATAAATGCGTTGACTAAGGTTTGAAAGAAAAAATAAAAAATTTCAAAGGTTAAGACTAGACTTGCCACTATAAATTTTAGGCTCAGAGTAGTAAACCAGGCAAGGCAAAGAACACGAAAGGGAAGTGGTGATACTAGAAAAGTTCACACAAATCCATAAAATGACAATTTCTCTAACCTGAGAGAGTAGGTCTACCCAGAATCAAATAATCTATGGAAAATCCCCTTAAGCTAGAATCAATTAAGAGGGCCTGCCTCTTAAAACGCTATTCTGCTTGGTGGTGGTCCTATTTCCTCACTCTAGCTATCTTATGTTTCCTTACTTTGAATACTTGAAACAATCAAACAACAACAACAACAAAACATGATAACGTGCAATATTGTATTCAACCTACTTAATAGGTCAAGGAACATTAAGCCATAGAGATGTCAAATGACACTTCATGGAAGAAATCAATCAATAGTTGCATTATTATAAATCAGAAAGAGATTACAACCGGTGCCTTGACATACCTGGTCGCCTTTGACATATCTGGGTTCCCACGCTTCTGCTAGCGCTTCATGGATAGCCCAAAAAAATGGAAGTTTAAGGCCTCTTTCCCTCTAGTATCAAACCAAACCCAAATCACACTATTCTCCCTAAAAAACACACTAGAAAGCTATAAGCTATAAATTACTTGATGGTTATTCACACTTCCTCCAAAACTCCAACTAGCTTTTGCTTGGGAAAAAGAGAGGCTTATATAGCTTGGATGGATGGGAGATGGTTCCTCTCATCATGGGAAAAGGTATTATCTGTTGAGGTTGTTCCATCCTAATAAGGGAAAGGAGCCCAAACTGATTTCCTCAGCTCTATTTGGCCCAACCATTTACCAGACTTTCATTATGAAGCTTCTAGATAGGGAAGCTTTGGCTCCTTATTTAAAAAACATTCCAAAGGAGGACTGGGGCAATTGGAAAAGGGCTCAGTCGATTTGATTGTCACGAGGGCTACTTTTAACCTCTATAAATCAGTGTGAGGAGAAAACTGGTCAGTAGTGCTAGTCTTGTAAACTAGGATAGAAGGAAGATGCTTGGGAAATGATGGAAAGGGAAATTATTCTTCTCATGAAGAGGGACATATTCGGAGTTTCTTCATGATGGGAAATCATGTTAGGTACACTGTAAAGGTCCTCTAGGATCATAGTTGGGGAGTACAGGGATGGTGACAAAATGTTGTGTAATACCCTCCCAAGTTGGTCTTAGGTTGAAGAACATAGAAATCTACAGGGTACTCCCAAGAATCCAATGAAATGACAATGTCTTCTAATACACCCTATGGCTTTACCTTAGACCTCTCTGCTAATTCTTACATGGTAGGAGTAGGAAGTAAGTCAAAGGATCCTATGTGAGATGAAATTGATGGTTGCACCTAAATCGATTAGAGTGTTTCTTATCAGATACCCATTGATAAAGGTGGTAACCACACAAATTCCACGATCTAAATATTTCTCAGTAACAAATCTGGTGGAAATAGGACTTGCAAGTCTTACACCTACTTAAATTGTAGAAGGTTCCTTCTTCTGTCTCCCTAGTTTCTTGGTACATAACTCCCTCATTGTTTTGGTATAAGTATGGATATTATTAGTTTCTTGTAGTAACGAGATCTTAATGCATACATTTCTCATTTTAGACACAAGATCGAACTCAGGCTATTTTATTTTCATCTCCAACCTCTCTAGAAAAGGAGGTTGGATAGTATGCGAAAATGAAGGTTCTTATGATTTTGGAATGGTTTGTTGTGCTAGTTCTGGTGTGTTTTATACTTCAAGTGTATCTAGAGTGTCTTCCTCTATAATCTCTTCAAATTTTATGGGCTGAGTCACCACTTTTCATGATCTGAGTTTGATTTCCTGTAGCGACACAGGAAATTTTTGCAGCACAAGAACAAAAATTTCCTGCAGAGGTTGTGGTGAAATACAATAGGTAGGAAAAGTGAGATAGGTGGCCACTCCAATATTGTGAGTAGATTGGACGACTTTATTATTGGGTTTGGATGCTGGCTAGGCAAGAAGTTGTGAGGGTTGTGGTTGATTTGTTGGGGTAGGCAACTGAAGTTGTTGCTATTGTGGCTAAACCATTTATTGTGGCATGGGTTGTTGTGAATAAAA
This sequence comes from Pinus taeda, assembly GCA_000404065.3. Taxonomy (NCBI): domain Eukaryota; kingdom Viridiplantae; phylum Streptophyta; class Pinopsida; order Pinales; family Pinaceae; genus Pinus; species Pinus taeda. Next base: position 129,717 of record APFE030327603.1, on the reverse strand, counting down.
GTTTTGAGGGGGATAATTTAGTGCATTAGGGTAAGGAAAACTCCCCTACCAAGGTTGTTGTGTAGGCCTTGGCTGCTAGGGCATTGGAATGTTCCACATCTGATTCTGGGCATAGGGAAATTGAGAATGTTGCTATGACATACATGTAGGATGTGGCTAACATGGTTTTTGAGGTTCCATTGCATAGTGTGCATTGACAACTTTCTGGTTAGCTAGATATGTTGCTTTAATCTCTGAAAGAGAAGGACATTGATCAATGGAATGATTAGCCTCACAAATTTGACATACCTCTATACTGTCTATAGTACACTCCGTCAAGGGATGTTTTCTTCTACACTTGGAGAAAAACAAAACCAAGGCTTTCTCCAGTTCCTCCTGCTTCTTCTTAGCCTGAAAAACATCTAACTATGAAGACAAAGTGTTAAGAATGTCAGTTTTAAAATTTTCAAATAAGTTTCCCCTTTTAGCACTGGTTACCCCAACCCCCACAACTGATTTAGTGAATTTGGAAGAGGTATCTCTTGATCCTTTTCCAAACTTATAATTTCCCCTCGAGTATCATATGCATAACTTGCACACAACATCACAACTTGATTTTGATACATCACATACTCCCATCTAGTTCAAAGCTTTGAGAGATTCTGATCTTATGACTCTAGGTAAGATTGTTCTCTGGGTTTCCTTATTTGGCTAGTTCAGTTTGGATCTTTGCAAATAATACTGAAATCTTTCCAGGAATTATTTCAAGCTTTATTCCTCTTTCTAGATCATGCCAAATATTTCTTCCCTTATGTATCTAGTTTTGTAGTAATCCTGGCACTTTTTAGGAACAACTTCTTCGTGCCATCCAATGTCAAAATGGAATTTGCAGTTAGTCCCATGAACCATCTCAGAGCTACATCTTTTAATGTGCAGGAAAAAACTTCAAATTTTGAGCATTTGAAGAATAATAATAGCTCCTACATAATACATCAAACTCGAATAAGAAACCATCGACATCTTCACTAGAGGTACAATGAAAATTAGGCAAAGCAGAGTGAGGAATTCTTTTCATCTAAGTGGTCCCAACAGAATATTTCATAGGAAATTCTAATGTAAATGGTTCCTCTTCCTTCCTCTAATGTTCCCCACTTGTATTACCACTACCTTCTAAATGATCCATATTGAATGAAAAGAGAGTGGGACCATGGTAAACTATAGATCCTTCAAAGTCAGTTGTCGGGAACTCTAGTTCTCGAATAGGGTTGAATAGTAATTCCTCTTCAAGATGACCACTAAGCAAAGATGATGTCCCCCTAATAAGAGGATATTCTTGATGAGAAGAAATAAAGGATTCTATGTCAAAATAATTCTTCTCTACAGTCGGTTATTGATCTGCTTAGGACCAATAGTCGATCCCTGTTCAGAACTGCCATTCCTTGGTTCAGATTCCGCCATGTTCTTTACAAACTTATTTTTCCCTGCCAGTTTATTAGTGAATAAAGTGGTGCTCATACCACCACTAAAAATACTTCAAAATTTATATTAGCCCCTATTTAAAAAAAATAAACTCAAAACTTCTACTTAGAAAATAATTAGGATGTGGCTTGGCGAATTATGATCTCCTCAAGTCCGTAGGCCTTACCCCACATCTTACCACTTCGACTCCCCCGGTCCTGAAAAGCTTAAACAAAAAGAAATCATACTAAAATACTTTCAGTATCATACCTTAGTACCTCCCCGACAATGACAGCAAAATGTTTGGGAAAATTATAGACTTATAATTTGACAAACATAAATTATCAACCAAGGGTAGGTAACCTTGTGAGATGTTGCACAAAATATATGCAGGCTAATACTTTAAGTATTTTCCTAAATGAAATCACATACACACACAGCTTCAATATCCCTTTTCCCCATCAACACTTAGTAGAAAAGGCTATGGAGCGGATTTAATCATTCCTCTAAGACTCTGAAAATTGTTGATGCTGATCAGAAAAAGATAATAGATTAATCAAACAACAATTGAATCAATTCAATAATTTGAAATGTAATATTGAATCCTACTCAAATACCCCAAATATATTCAGCACATAAGTTTTACCATTTAATTATCACACATGTACTACTACAAGTTAGAAAAGAGGAATCAAAAGCTATGAAATAACTCAATCAACTCATGAAAATAATTAAAAGAATGTAATCTGCAACTATGGGAATTGTGAGTAAAGAGGGCCCTCCCTTACTCACAACTCCTTCAACTATTAAAGGATTTTATACAACAAGATCAACAAAACATGAAATTTATATTAATATAAGCGAGTATTACAATAGTATCAAAGTAGGGTATATCAACCTCCTTTTACAAATGAAACATAAAAGTATTTATACAAATACAGAGGTATAAACCTGCCTAAATTAGGAAAACTGAAATACTGCAACTTTCTGCTAAAAATAGCTAGAAAAGGCAATAAAAATAAGCATACTGAGTTTGATCGATGACTGAAATCATGGATCAAAATGATCTCGTTGGGTTGCTGAGGTTGTTTCCCACTATGACTATCCATGAGAGGTCTGAAGATTCGGGTGGTTTCGATGGCAGTTTTGAGGTAACCAATAGGACAACATCCATGTAGATGGATTTCTTGAAAAAAATCATGTTTTCGTTCTCTTTGAGGCTGACCAGAACATACTCAACCATTGAGATCACTACAGGAAATCGGAGAAGTTACAGGAAATCGACGTATCTACAGGAAATCAACGACTCTGTAGGAAATCATGAACTATCTGTAGGAAATCATAGAACTGCTTCAGAAGATTGTTGATCTGCATAGGATTCGGTCAAAACTCTTGAAGTTGTAGATAATTCGATTAGGTATCATTTAAATTTAGAAATACTCAAGAATAAATTGAAATGATACTTTTTAGACTAATTTTCATACCTTAAAGCCCACAACACCCATTTGGTCAAAACACATAGGATATGGCAAAAACAGAGTTTGAAGGGTCAAAAAGAGTTCAAAATAGGGGGGAGCAAGGCCTTAGAACATTATCAAAAATGGAAAAAAATGGGGAATCAATAGTCACATTATTTTCTTTCCCAATTTCATTGAAAGAAACAAATTTATCTTTGTCACTTGATATGTTTTGAACAACCGTTGTCAACGTACCATATATTCTCTTGATCTCCTATATAAAATGCTAGACCACAATTTTTAGAGGAAGTAATTTTCTTTTTCCATACCTTGGGAAGTTTTGTAGTTTTCTCATGTTGATAATTTCAATTCATCCTTCTTCTACATTCAGTTTCTTCATAACCAAATTTATTGCAAATAGAACATTCAACTTCATTATGAAGAGGTGAGGAAGCATTATAAGAATCCTTCTTTGACTTATTTGCATTATGTTTTTTTCTTGCTTCTCCAATCATAATCGTTTTATAAGCAACAAAATACACTAATTTGTGACCAAAGTTGTTATAAGTGAGGCTTTGACCACTGAAGTACAAATATGTGGGAGTCTAATATCTTTTTTAGTAGCTTGCCCTTTTTCATGGAAAGGTTGTTTTGCCTAAGTATAGTTTGACCCTTCATTCTTTTGTTGAGTCTTGTTATTTTGATGATTGCTTCCTGTTACAACATTAACATAGATTTTTGTACCTATTTAAAAATATTTTATAGGTTATGATGTTTACCATTTTGATTTGGACTATATCCAAGACCTTTCTTAATTAGTGGAGAACCCTGAACTTTAATGATTTCCTCTAAAGTTTCAATTCCTTTAGAAAATATAAAATTTAGAGTCTTTGTTTTCTCAAGTTCCTTTATTAGACCCACAACTTCAAGTTCTAAATTTTCACAATTTTTTTCTCTTTCCTGGACTTGTTTCTTCAAAGTTTCTTCTACTAATTTAGCCTCTCCAAACATATCTTTAGCTAGGTTATCTCTTCAACTAGGTTATTTTCTTTATACATATCGATTTCCTTTTCTTGGTTGTTTATGACCCTGAGTCTATCAATTTCTTCTAGAGCATCCATAAAGTCATCATAATCACACTCATCTACACATTATTCTTCAAGTTCCATAAGTAATTGACAATCTTGATTTGAATCATCATCCTCATTATTTGAATAACATTCACTATCTTCATGAGTATAAAAATGTCTCTTGCTAGTAAAACCTCTTTTGACATTATTATTTAAAACATTCTTTCCTTTTTTCGTGATTTTCTTTATAAGTACACTTAACATCATAATAATAGACTCTTCCATAGGAAAAACATTTGAAAGGAACCTTACCTTTGAACCTACCAGTTCCTACTTGGATCTTCTTCACAAAAATCATCTCTTCTTCATTTGAAATGTAACTTGTATATTTAGGAACTTCCTTTTCTTTCCCTTTTTTGTGGCTTTGAATGTTTCTTCTCTAGCATATGACGTATCCCATTTTCTCATCTTATAAACTATCAATATCCCATGGATTTGTTCTATGATGAGATTCTTCAAATCCTGCATATATTCAATGGTGGAGAATTTGGAATCGACCTTTGGGGTTAGTGATCTCAAAATATTTTCAACAACACCAGCATCCTTTATTTCATCACCACAACCTTTCATTGTGTGTCTACTCTAAGAAAAAGGTTGCAATGATTTCATCATGATGCATTCTAAGAGACATATTCAATTCTATATGTTTGAAGTTTAGCACATTTAACCTTAGAGTCACCTTCATAGATTTGAATAAGATTATTCTATATTGCCTTTGCAGCGCTCAACTAGATGAATTTCAAAAACTCAGATTCAGCAAAACCTCCCAAGATAACATTTACAGCCGTTGCATTGTCTCATATTGTTTCTTTCCTACATCATATATGGGGATGGATATTGGGTATTGACATCCACATTCAACAGTCACCCATACATTAGCTCCTAGTGCCTACAAATATGATATCATTATGAATTTTCAAAACATAAATTTAGTTCCATTAAACAAAGATGGATTTTTAGAAGATACTCCCTCTTGACTACTCATCTTTACATATCTCCCTTTAAGTGATCAAGCTTCTTCTGAGGGACCTTCTCTGATACCAATTGTTAGGAAAAATATTGGGCGGGGGGGGGGGGAATCAATATTTATAAATTCACGTTAACTTCCAATTTCACATTCAAAATTATGTATGTTATTGTTTTTCATGCATCCCATTCATGTATGTGAATTTAGTGAATGAAAACCATGTATGTTCATATTACTTAATTTTTAGAAATTTCATCATATGTTTAACTTAATCATTCCATTATTAGTTCATTATCAATTTAGTATGCAATAAAGAATAGGTAAATAAAAGCACATAAGAAACACATCAACACATATAAATTTTGGGATTTTAAGTGGAAACTCAATGTGAGAGAATACCATGTTTTTTTCATCTCTTTCATCTTTCTTATTACGTAAATAAAATTTGCATTACATCTTGTACTAGTGTAGACTCTTACCAACATGTAGGCATCCACCTACAGGAGGCTAAAACCTCCACTCATTTTCTAGCCCCTATTGGAAGAGAGACACAACTCCCTAATATCGTTTACCAGCTCCTACTGGAAGGGAGATCCTACCCCCCCACTAAAGGTTGCAACCCTCAACACCTTGTCAACCGTGTTTCATAATGTTTCACATTGGATCTACCTGTCAATCAATTAGTAAAACATTCATACTAAATTTCATCAAATTTTCACAACATACACACACCAAAAATAAGCCCAACCCAATATGACAAACTGAAATACTGAATCTCAAAATATGAATCATTGAAGCACTGTAAACCAATTGAATCACTGAAACATCAAGCCAATGAATAATGAAGAAAACAAATCATTGAACAAAATCTCAACCAATGCAATCATATCAAATCAATGAAATACCAAATAATATTGTCACATGTCAACCATTCAACCATTCACTCATTAATCACACTATTGGATACCAGATAGCAATTACAAAAACATTGTGTTATCACTGCAAACCCTGATCATTATTAACTTCATAATATATATGTGATTGTTCTGAAGTATACCTGCATATATATGCACTTACTATGTATAACATGTTAGTGTTAGTCTTTGAAACCTTCCACCAGTGATCAAATATGCTCTTACAAAGTGGCCTTAGGGTGTCAAAGTCAAATTTTATCATTTCAGTGAGTCTTCAAGTAAAATTCGGTGACTACGTATTAGGTCTAGGGTTTGTTTTCACTCCTTCCAAAGTCTTCCAAGTATTGGTCTATGTCACCATTCAGCTTAGTGTATTATCATTCAAAGAGTTTTCATCATCATTTCAGGTTCCAATGGGTCATTTTACACCTTGTTCATGCTTTAGTTGTACTTGGGTAAGCCTCATTTCCCTCTCCTAGGGTTTTGAAGGTAATTTTCCTTTGATGGTCAAATGATAAAAAAAACTTGTGTCTTGATGTTCATGCACCTTACCCTATCCCTAATATACCTTCTTAAACAATTCCCATTACTGATATCTCTCAAATTCATCATTTTCCCACAAACCCTAGCTTCTTACTACAATTTGACAATTTTCCAGGCTAGGCCTATGTTTTTCCCTTTTGAACCCCTTCCCCTCACTCAATATTTTAAATTTCACTTTTCTTTGCTTCCTAGCATCCCTCACTACTTCCCAAAACTTTCTCAAGAATTTAGAAGCCCCTTATCCCCTTAATTTCACTTCATTTCGACAAATCCCCTATTCTACACATCAGGATAGGTTCTACTCAAATGATGTTTCTGAGCAAGAAAAAATGAATTTGGAAACATTGAGAAAGCAGTTTTTTCATAATAGGCCAAGTAATAAAGACCTCCTTCACTTTTTACATGTGTGTCATTTTTTTAGAGAAATGTCAAAAATAAAGTTTCCTCAGGAGGGTCGCTGCACCTCTGGAGTGGCCTTGGAAAAATCAATATTTCTCCTAGCTTGGTTGGCCAAATTACTTTTTTAATGAGTGAAATGCTAACTAGACACAAATCGTTTTCCAATGAGCTATCATGAGCTCAATTTGGAGTTGAGGGAGACCTTCAAAAGTTGACTGCAACATCACTCTGCATTTAGGCAGCCTCATTTTTCACATTTTGAAAAGTCTTTGGCGATTTGACTTTTGATAGGGAAAATGAACTCCAAATTGAAACATTGAAGATGTTTTGGAAAGTAGACTCAATCACCTTTCCAAAAAGCTATTCTAAACCAAATTTGGACATCTGGAAGACCTCCAAAATGGGTCTGCAAAAGTGCATTGCACATCAAATCAGTGGCGCTACGCATTAAATTTTGCAACGCACGAAATTCCAGCTAGTGGCATTGTGCCTTGAATTTGTGCACCCTATTATTTGGATTAAACATCAAAAAATAAGCCAAACCAAAATTTTTTATCAATTTTGGAGGAGATCTTGGCCACCAAAAGGGAAAAAAACACTCAAAAAATGCCCTCTCTGCCACTTTTTGGACCCACAGGAAGTAGTCTTGGGAGAATAAACTTTTGGAGGGTAAAATCAACTCCAAATCAGAAAGTTCAAAATGTTCGAGAAACTAGACAGGTAGAGATTTCCAACAAGCCATATTGTGCCTAATTCGAGTGAGTGGAAGGCCTCCAAAAGAAGCCTTGAAGCAGCATTGCGCATCAAGCTCAGGGCATTACACATCAGGCAAATTTTTTGTCAATTTTGCCCAAAACTCAAAATTTCACCCAGTTTCTTCAGTGATTGACTTTTCTTCTTTTCTTGGTAAATGTATGCATGTTAAATGATGTGTTTTATGTAAGTATGGATGAAAATCACCTCATAGGGTAGATACATCAAGTTCCAAGTGGTTTTGAGCTGTAATGAATTGGTTTCCTAAGTTTTAGAGGCAGGTTGTTCCACTGCCTACTTTTGTGTTCCTAGTTTAGATATGGTTGAAACCACCACTTGTCTCATGGATTATACCTTGATATCTAGCATGAGTGGTTTCCTTTCCTATATTATGTAATTTCTTAGTCATTTGTAAAGGTTGGACTTTGGCAAAAGTGTTGGACTCATTGAACATTTTGTATTAGCAGTTTGGCAAGGAATAAAACTAGGTTTTAGAACTATTTTTGTGGGATTATGATGACAATGTGTTTATGTATTATTTCTTCTTTGTAATGAGTTTTTTCTGATGTTTTATATGTATCCACATCTCTCTCTCTCTTCTAAACTAAATGAATCAAGGTGAATAGACAAAATACACTAATTTACAGTGCTTTGTCTTGGGAATGCATTTGGTTTTCAATGTTTTCACTGTTTGAAGAGGATTCATAGTTTCTTATGCCCTTCTCAACTCCTTAGTTGTCTTACTCTACCATCTCAATCCATTTCTAGTACATAAAACCTTGTCTACCTTGCCCCACAGGACATGACTGTATCCCTAAGTTGATTTCTTGGACCCAATCTACCTTCTCCAACTGTTCCAGCAACCAAAACCTAAAATCAAACCAGAAATCCTGAGCTACTATACCTAGCCTAAAATATACATTAAATTTAGTCATCTCAAGCCCTAATTTCCAATATCCTAATTGAGATTGACAAGGAGAGAGCCCTCTCCTGACTTGGTAGGGCTAGCTACCAGGTTAAGCATGGTTCGATGTTACCCTAGACCTACCTTCCTTCAGCTTGAGGTCAATCTAGGCACTAACATAACACCTCCATACAGATCTCAATTCGCTGAATGTTGAAACTAAATCATTGCATCACCCATTGAATTACTAACATACTGAGTCACAATAGAAACTAATCACATATCAACACTTTGTAGCATCATCACTAACTAATATTCCAATCCACAACCAAATCAACCCAATCAACACTCCCAGACATAGTTCATCATGATCAAGACATCATTCACAGACAATAGCAAAGAGAATAGACATCATCAAATGTCATCATCAAGCAACAATTCAAACCTTGATCAAATTCTACTTGGAATGTATACGTGATAGATCTAATAAACATAAATAGATTAATCAAGTATATTCATTAGTCTTCAATACACTTTTAAGTCTATCATATATGAGTCTTCCCTTGCTCCCTGATGCACACCTGTTTCAGATAAGATCAAGCAAATAATATATTCCATTGCAAAATTATCTCCTTAATCTCCATATCCTTATATATTGTTTTCCTTTGCCAATACCTCAGAAAAATACTTTGGTAAAGTTGCTAGTATTCATTGATGGAAATTTCCGCCACAATTACTATGGGAAATTACCACCATAGTAGCCCCTACTATCTAGTTTTCTATGGTTCAGATTATGTACACGACCTTTTTTCACAAAACCTATGTATGTACGTGACTCTTCTTCATAGGGGTCGTGTATACTTTTCAAGCTTCACAATTCCCATCCTTTCTCAAGTGAGACTTGTACCAAGGTTTCCAACATACTTCCTCATTTCTGAAATACCTGTACAAACATTCATGGTATCTGCATTAGTTCCATGACCATCATATTATATCCAATATGACATGAAGAAGATATTTATCAAGCGGGTTTCCATCAAGGACAACACACTAGCCACAATGCCAACACAACCTAGTCTTCATCAACAAAGCCATGTATGTCCAAAACTATATCACATCCTAGTCTTCCTTGATAGCACAAACCATATCTATTAGTTCCATTCAAAAACTTGAAAACCCTCTTTAGTGATTCCCAATGCTCCTTCCCTAGTTTTTTCATATATCTACTCAATACTCCTAGTGCATATGCAATTTTTTCTCTAGTACCAACCACTGCATACATCAAGCGTACAAGTACACTAGCATATGGAACATGGGGCATGTCCTATTCCTCTTTTTGTGTCTTGAGAAGCTAATTTGTAGATAATTTTACACCTACAAAAATAGGAACCTTTACCTATTTACATTTGTGCATATTAAACCTTCAAAATAGTCTCTACATACTTCCTCTAAGTTAACTATAGTTTCATGTTTTCCTTATCCCTTTTATTTTCCATGCCCAAGATAAAATTTGTAGGACCACGTTCCTTCACGTCAAATTTAGAGGACAATTTATTTTTCACTTCCTAAATGATTTCCCTATGATTTACAATCAACAACATATCATTTACAGTTACGACTAAATAAATAACATGATCATGAAATAATTTGTAATATATTCATTGATCTATGTTTCTCCTTGTGAAGCCATGTCCAAGTATATAAGTTTCAATCTTTTTACACCACATCCTTGGTGATCACTTCAACCCATATAGATATTTTTTTAGCCTACATACTAGCTCTTTCTTTCCTTTCACAATAAAGTATTTTGGATATTTCATGTAGATTTAGTCTTCTATATCCCCATGTAGGATTGTTTCCTTTGTGTCCATATGTTCTGCTTCAATATCAAAAGAAACATAAATATATAAAATAGATCTAATAGAAGTTAGCTTGGAAATAAGAGAAAAAACATCACCAATGTCAATTCCATCTACCTGGGAACAACCCTTTGCTATTAATTGAGCTTTATATTTTTCCACTCTACCTTTTGTGTTGAAATTCGTTTTAAATGACAATTTGTAACTAGTGTGATCTCTTTCAGTTGGAAACTCCACTAGATCCCAAGATACATTTTTGTCCAAGGATGTCATTTCTTCAACCATGGCCTTTTTCTAAATTTTTTCATCCTTTAAATCCACTACATCCCTAAGAATTCTAGGATCATTAAACAAAGAACATTTTGAACAAAAATTAGGTGGAGTATACCTTTATCGCCACCTTATTTCTCAAAAAAATCTCCTTAGTGCCAAAGTTTGTGGTTATTCTTCTAATTCATGTTCTTTTGTAGAGTTTGATTCATCATCCTTCAATTCAAACTCTATATTTTTTTCCTGTATATACCTTGGTAGGAAGTTTTTTTTGAAAACATCTTTGAATTATCTAAATACCAAATCTCAAGTATACACAACCCTCTTAGTTTTTGAGTTCTACAGCTTATAACTTTCCAAACCAACTTTTTAACCAATAAAGGTACACTTTTTTCTTTATTATCCAACTTACTCATGTTATCCTTTGGAAGGTGTACAAAGCATCACAAATACCCTAATATTTTTAAGAGAATGTTTCTTACCAATCCATCCTTCATGTGGAGTCCTTTCATCCAATACTAATGAGGGTGATCTATTTATCAAATAAATTGCAATGTCCACTTCCTTTTTCTAGAATTTGTGTCCTAACTTTGTGAACCTGAGCATGCTCCTTTCTTTCCCCATCATGGTCATATTCATCCTTTATACAACTCTACAACTCTATTTTGTCGATGTGTGTATAGAGTATTCTTATGCCTTTTGTACTGCACATAGATTTACCTAGAATTCATCTACAAATTAGACATGGTACAAATATTTACCTAGTGATGGAACCAACATAGGTCCAAAAAAATCACTATGCACCAACTATAATATTTCATCTGACCTCATAGAAAAATAAGAGAACCTTACCCAAATTTTCTTCCCATATAAATAATGTTCATATATATCAAAACATATAAATCAATTAGACTTTCCTTCTGCAAAGTATCTAGACTATCCCACAAATCCTTTTTTGTAGCTTCCCCTGAAATATTTAGTAATACTAAATCTAGGAGAAACAATTGTATTGTACTCTTTTCCTTTCAATCCAACTTGGTCTAGTCTTTTGTTGATGTCCCCATCAATGCAAAACTCAGATCCATTGTGATCCACTAATCTCTATCCACCAAAAAATATTCCATTTTGAGATTTCATAGCTCAAAAATCTACCCATTGAATTTTTAGACCTCTATGCTCGAACTTCTGACCAGTTCCTCTCACCATAAGAATCACTTCCCTAGATCTCCCATTATAACATGGTCTACCATAGGAATAAGTCAAACTGCTTAGACACAAAGGTGTCCCCTTGAAGCTAAAATTTATTTACTACCAAATTTCAGTTTTAACCCTACACAATTAATTGATGCAAACATATTATTAATAAATAAAATATGTGAGGGAAAGCACACACATAAACATAGAATTTTATCCTAGAACCCAAAACTAGAAAGGGCAACAATAATTTTTTAATATATATAATATATATAATATTATATTATATATATATATATAGATAGATAGATAGATCGATAGATAGATAGATAGATAGAGAGAGAGAGAGAGAGAGAGAGAGAGAGTATTTATAGTGTTACAATATAACATATATATCTCATGGCATCCATGAACCACACGAATCCATTTACCATGGATTAGAATACAATTTTAGTTCCTCAACCAAAACTACAAAACCATAGTCCTTGGGGAGGAACTTAATTGGTGATTGAAGTAATGTGAATTATATGAATACTAAGATATCCAAGGTTCAAACCATTCCCCCACTCCCCAGCCTGTTGTGATCTAGTTTACCAAGAGGAGGATATGCCACAAACCCCAAAAGGTTTACTAGTAGTTATGTGTCAAGTAGGCTACTGGGTTCCTCTAGGATTAAAAACAAAAACAAAACAAACAAAAAAAACTCCAAAACCATGGGAAAAACCACTATGCACCACAAAATCACTTTTAAGAAAACCTTGCGTCGAAAATTTCTAAAACCAATTGAAAAAAACCTACACAAATACTCTTTTCTAGGGGAATTGTTGACCCCTGTTACATGTCATGCATTTTATAGTGCATGGGGATAGTCTTACAAATAATATAGCACATACCCAACACTCTGAAATAAACTCCTTATGAAATGTGGTATGCTCACATTATCTCGGTAAGACATCTTAGGGTATTTGGTTAACCTATTATGCCTTGATTCCTAAGGAACAAAGAAAAAATCTTTATGTAAGGAGTATAAAGTGAATCTTCTTGGGTTATTCAGATATCACCATTGCATATTGTCTTTACAATGAGGTAAACAAGAAGTTTCTTCTTTCTATAGATGGATTTTTCTTGAATCTTCCAAGATTGACAACACTATATGGTGAAAACTTAAACACTTGGATAGATTCAACCATGCAAAAATATATCATGAATTTGATAATGAGATTCCACATCATGAAGGGGGGATCACTATCTTGTATCACTTTAAGGAATCTCTTTTTGAAACATTATCGATCCTTCATGAAATTTCAACCACTTCTTCAGATCAAGAAGACCCTTTGAGTGATGTGATTGACAGGATTGGAAGGTTTAACCTCCATGGAACCCCATATCAATATGTGAAGCAACTTGGATCATCTCAAAAATTTGCCCCAAAATGGCTCACCAAATAACTTGAAAATGTTCATCCTAATGAGGCCGAAAGGAAAAGAACTAGAACTTACACTAAACAAGATGGAGGTGATGTAGATTATATGGATGTTTCATATGACTGTGACTTAAAATTATCTACTAAATTTGAACCAAATTCCTTTAAATATGTTGTTTCCCATGATGAATGGAAATAATAAATACATAGTGAGTATGATGCTCCCATAAAGAATGAAACATGGAAGTTGGTGGACTCTCCATTCAAAACCAAAGCAATTAGCTACTAGTGGGTCTACAAGAATAACTACAAATCATATGGTTCCCTTGAGAAGCACAAAAAAATATATATTGGAAAAAGGATTTTCACAAAGATAATGTGTTTATTACGAAGAAAATTTTAACCCCACATCAAAATGGGCCACCATCCAGACTCTCTTTCCCTTGGTAGCTTTGAATCGATGGAAATTTCATCAAATGGATGTGAAGATTTCTTTCTTGAATGGAGACTTGAAAGAGAATGTCTTCATGTCTCAAATAGAATGTTTTGTATTAAAGGGAAAATAACAAAAAGTATGTAAACTTATCAAATCCTTATATGGCATAAAACAAGAACTTTAAGGCTGGTATGGAATTTTAGTTAAGAATCTTCTACAATTGATTTTCAAAATCTCTAATCTCGATGATGAAACTTTGTTTTTCAATAAATTTGAAGAAACTTGTTGTATATATTTTTATATATGCAGATGATTTATTTATAATAGGGAACACCAAAACATTATGTTTCATCATTAAAGAAAGAGTTGAATAAGGGCTTTACTATGACATATTTACAGACGCTTTTACTACTACTTGGGTGTTGAAGTGACTCAACATACAAAGTATATTCCTCTCCAAAAATTAGATTGGAGTATTAATGAACAGGATTGACATGACCAAATGAAAACCTTGATATCTCTGATGGAACATAACTTAAAGCTCACATTAAAATAAGGGAATGAATTTAAGTATGCAACAAGGTATAGAGAGCTTGTTGGATATCTTGTCTACCTCACAACTACCAGACCATATATTTCTTTTTTTTTGGAAGACATTGGTCTGATACAAAAAGCAACTTGAATTATTTGAAAGGAAATCGAGACTTTGGAATAAAATATTCACAGGTGTATGAATTTAGTTTGATTAGATATTTTGAGTTAGACTGATAGAGACAAAGAAAATGGAGTGCTAACTCCAAGCTATCACATGACTCTTGTATTAATAGTTGTCCCTCAGATGTTATGCAAACAATTATTTTGAACATATTTAACAATAGAGGAAAAATATGTGGTAGTTGTATAAGAAACAAAGGATATTGTGCGTCTCAGGAAAAAACTTGAAGATTTGCATGAGAAACAACTGAATCTACTCTCCTCATTGACAATACTTCTACAATCATGTTGGCCAAAATTCCTAAATTCCATCATCAAATGATCAGGAGCTCAAGACCAAGTGTCAAAAAATGCTCAAAAATAAAAGTGCTCAAAACTGGTTCAAACTTGAACGATTGGATAGGCCTCATCTTCTTTATTCCGGTGCCATGAACGATTCGAAAAACGGACTCTGTATGCAGAATTTATGAAGGTTTATGTTTACAATTTTCTGCAAAAAAAATGAGTTGACTACCGTTGACCTTCATTTTGAAAATTACTTAAAAAAAATTCCCTGGAATATTCTATTTGAAGGACAATCAAAGGATGCCATGTGGCCTACCTGGAGGATGCCACATGGCCCCAGGCTAGCTACGGATTTTTATATGCCAAAATTATTTGGTCATGGCAGGATTCGAACCCTGGTCTCTCCATTGCAAGTGCACAGGCTGAAACGCACAAGCTGCGCATTAATTCTTAACATATTGTGGGTGTGACACATATTTAAATGCTATTAATGCTGCATTTCGGTGAAAAAGGGGCCAACCCCTACCCATATGACCATAACCTCGGAACCAGAAGCTAACATCCGACGGTCACAGTTTGTTAACCCGCCATTTTTGGTCACATGCGTGTTTCCACTAGCATCTAATGGCCTAACTGGCAGTTAGGTTGGTGATTGCACCAATTTTGGCGGTCCCGCCAACTTTGGCTGACTTAACTAGGCCATAACTAGACTTAACTGGAGTTTATTTAGGGGTTGACTGACAATTCATGAATGAGCCATACTTTGGCTAGGAAAGGCCTTTTGAGATGATATTTTTTTTTTTTTATTTTGGGTCTCTTCAACCTTCTGGAGCCATTGCCATAGGTTTTACAGTGAACAAAAGTCATGTTTAGGTGTTTTTTCTTTAGGAAAGTTCCAGGAGCCACTAGGGCATGTTCAGTGTTGGTGTTGCATTAGGTTGTGTGTAGCCATTGGAGGTTAAACAAAAGCCTATTTCTGTTGTAATGAACGTTCTAAATCCAATGAAGGTATTTCTAGAAACATTTGGACACTCCTAAATGCCGAGATGTTGAACAGAAGTTTCAAGCAGCCTAGAGCCATCCATAAAGGAAGGCCTAGATCGGGGATGCAGTGCTCATTTTGAGCAAATGAAGAATCATTTATTTATGTTAGATATGTGCTGGAGACATTAGCAGAGGTTTTAGAGACATTTGAAGCATTCTGAAGGAGTTTGTGCCATTAAGAAGCTAAGGGAAGCTTAGTGCACCTACTGAAGGAATCAAGTCCAAGGGAGCCTAGATCTGCCTGCACAAAGAGGAAAGCCATGATAGGGATGTATATGGTTTTTCTAAACCCATAGGTTTAGTCAGTAACCTTTTGGATTTGAGTGTGGAACTTGTAAAAGAATTCAAGCCATAATCCCAAAGAGCAAAGTCTAGTTGACTAAAACTCACAAGAGACGTAGCCAACGAGATTGGGGTGAACTCCTTATTAAATTTGTTGTTATGTGTGATGTTTATTTGCTTCCTTATATGTCTGATATATATGTTTAATATCAGCTGAAACAAATCAAGTTAAAACACATAAATAGAAGAAAATACATACACCTCTTTCAAGCTAAAATTCCGCATAACGTCAAGTTTAAGCAAGGTCCTTTTTAATTAAATTTGAGTGTTTACTTCTATTATTTCTTTAGGTAGAGTCTGTAGAGGGCCAGGTAGCTTCTGGATCTCATCCTCCCTTTAGAGGTGACATATCCTAAATGCCCTATGGTCTATCTCTGTATTAGAAATAAGAAGTTCTCATATTTGCAGATTTAAACTTGGAGTATTAGTACGCTCATTTACATAAATGAAAATGGATACCTTGCATTGTTTTTCAAGTACATTCCATTTTCAGATCATCAAACCAAACACATCAACAAAATTTATCATTTGATTTGATATTATAGAGACCAAGACTATTCATTTAATATAGTTTTCCATTAATGAGCAAATTGTAGACATCTTTAAGGAAGCAATTGGAAGAGAAAACTTTGAAAAAGTTAGAATGATGCTTGGGGTTACAAACACCCCTTTGAATTTGTGGGGCGGAGGGAATGTTGGACATAGTCCTTAAATATTTTTTCTTGTAAATATAAATGTAAATAAATAAGGTGGGAGAACGAAAAGATGAATAGACCGTTGGAACATGAAAGGAAGGGTCACCTCATTGAATATAGCTAATTGAATTTTAATGGAAAATTCAAGTTTGTATGTTACTCAGCCTATCCTTACACATATATCAACCTATAATTATTTCATATATACTTCTTCCATTAACTTGATGTTATCTTCATTATTAGTAAATCTCAAAAAGTAATAAGTCATCCTATTAACCTCAACTATGGTGGTCAAACTTTCATCCTTGTAAATATACTCAAAATCACTAAGTCCATCCTTGGCAATATCCTCAAATGTGTGGCCAAGGTCCCTTCATTTCTTTATACTTCTTGTTTGGTGTTGTTTTTATCCTAGAATTAACAAAATATGGAAGGATTTTGTGTTCTCACCTCCCTACTATGGCAAAAGAGTGTGAATTTTAGCTTTTAACATTGTGTTTTGTTTTTGCAAGGATATTCCTACTTTCTTCTAAAGATAACACTATCTAATCTTGCTTTCTCATTTAGAAAACCCATAAACTCCTTTTTATACAATACCTCAAGATTTTTCTTCATCTCAAAATGTAACTTACCATATTTTTTATTTTTAATTGTGACCAAAGTATGAATAATTTCTTAAGACTCTTCGAGTTGGCAAAAAATTGGAGGTCAATATATTCTCTTTGGAACCCATTGATGCAGGAGCATGAGGCTTGAAGATAAAAGGCTTCGAATTTATTCCAAAAATACAAAAAAAAACTTTATAAGCAAAGGAGTGGAATCCTTTAGCTGTCAATTTACAAAGTTTTCTAGATAGGATATTGAGCTAGGATTTTGGGATTGGGTGATTTTATAGTTAATTCACGTTGTTTAGATTCAGTTGAGATTCTCAAGGAGAATATCAACCAGATTAGATATTGTCTAAAATTAGGCAGATTCGACCGATGGATTAAGAATATTATTGACATTAGAATGAAATGGTATTTATGTAAGTTCTAAATGATTGTAAAGGGATTTTGACTGATTTGGCTTAATTAGGGCATATAATATTAAATTACAGAAATTGTATCTCAGTGTATTTGTGTATAATTGATCAAATATGGAGGAGTTTTATTCCTTCGAAATATCTTTGAGTTATATTGATTTCTTGTTTGACTTTTGAATTAGAGTATGTAAAATCCGTATTGCATTGCCAATCTTGTGTTTTTCGTGCTTTGAAATAATTTGGTTATGATTAAAATCAATGGAGAATATGGTTTGAGAAAATTTAAATGTAGCAGAGGTGTTAAGTTTGGTAGAATAGAGAAAGGAAACCTAACAAAATCATGTTAATCAAAGGAGTCTAGAACCATTCCATCTACAGATCCAATAGATCTAACGGTCATCACATGCCAATAAGCTCGAGTGTTAGTCAAGGAAGAAAAGCGGTTTTATCAGTAAAGTTTTTTATCTGGTGAAGAAAAAGTGGTAAATTGTATTTTGAAATTCCAAGCGATTCCATTTATCGACCGACAGATAGCACTTAGATGGAGAGAAAAAACCACTTTATCAGGTGGGTAAACATCACGCAAGATCTCCGTCCAATATTGTTGTTAACCATTGGATCAAGGTGTGCATTGATTAATGGTGGAGGATCGATGATTAGCTTTGTTGTGTGGATGAACCAACAACCATCGGATTGAAAGGTAAGATCAATGATGGAGAGTTAGTTTGATAATGTTTAAGGAAAAAGTGGATGTGATAAGGAATTAACCAAAAAACTTGAATTATTTTGATTTCGAGGCAATTGAAAGGTTTGTAATATTGCAGTTAAAATTAAGCAGTTCTGCTAATTTAGAAGAATAACCAAGTTTGGAGGTAGATGACTGAGACTGTAAAGAAAATACAAGAAGAAGTTCCACCTAAACTCGCAGAAACCGTTTTTGGATTTGAACGATTGTCCATTACACCTGCACCCATGCCATCATTTGTGGTATCAGAGCGGCCTACTAACATTGAAGAGGATCTCAAGGATCAAGAAAATAAATCCAACATGGCTTTCAGAGTTGGAGGAAGAGTTGGTGGTCGAAGAAGAGGAAGACTCGTTGCAAATGTTGAAGTGTTGGAAGCTATGCAATAGATGCAAGCTAGATTGGAAGCAATGAAAATGGGAAGAGATGTAGATGTTGGAGATATCAATGAAACTAAAGTTGAAGCTGCAAAAGAAGAAGAACCTACAGATGTACCTCCTGAAATGAGATTCTTTAAGTCAATATTGAGATCCACATCCAAGCCTAGACTTGAAGTTTCAATCTACACAGGAAGATTAAGCCCTGAGGAATTGATAGACTGGATAAATGACATGGAGAAATTCTTCAATTATGAAGAAACAGAAGAAGGAAGTAAGGTGAAGTTTGCTGTGACAAAACTGAAAGGACATGCAACACTTTGGTGGGATGGAGTGTAGGTAGAAAGAAGAAGATTTTGCAAAAAACCAATTAAGAATTGGAACAGGATGATGGAAAAATTGAAAAGTAAGTTTATGTGAAGTGATTATCAGCAAACATTATTTAGACAGATGTAGAAACTTAGACAGAGGTATATGACAATAAAGGAATAAATAGAGGAATTCTACAAAGTGAGTATAAGAGTAGGACAAATCCAAGATACAGATGAGAATATTGCAAGATATGTGAATGGTCTCAGAATGGAGATCCAAGACGAGATAAGTGTATTGTCTCCTAAAATAGTAGAAGAGCCTTATTAGATGGTATTGAAGGCTAAAGAGAAACTCATGAGGAAGTAGTATGCCATAAATAGAGGTACTTTCCAAGGAAGGGAAAGTCAAGGTGGTAGAGGAATATCTACATCACCTAGAGATGGAGCTAGCAGCAACTCATGTCAGCATGCATCCACAGGAGGTGATGCAAGTGGCAGAGGGAGTTTTTCGAGAGGAAGAGGAGGAAAAGGTAGAGGAAGAGAAATCAGATGTTATAGATCTAATAAGATAAGACACATATCTTATGAGTGCCTAGAAAATATAGGAATAAATCAGAGGAATGAATTGTTGCAAAAATTGAAGAGGAAAGAACAAAGGTAATAGAAGAAGAGAATGTAATAGAGAAAGGGGAATCTTTGGTAATTAACAAAATTTTGTTAAAACTAGCTAAGGAAATTGTTGAACCAGCATAGAGAAAAAATTTGTTCAGGACTGTGTGTAAGGTTCAAGGGAAGTGTTGTTAGATTATAATAAATAGTTGTAGTACAGATAATTTGGTCTCCACAGAAGTGGTGGAGAAGTTGAAGTTGAGAACAAAGAAACACCCAACACCTTACAAGCTGTCATGACTTCAAAAGGGATATCGATTGATAGTGAATGAGCAATGTGAAGTGGAGTTGCATTTGGGTAAATACAGAGACAAAATCCTGTGCGATGTGATTCCTATGGATGTGTGTCATATATTGTTGGGTAGACCTTGGCACTATGTTAAAGGAGCTATGCATGATGGACAGAAGAACACATACAAATTTAGTAAATATGGTGTCAATCATACATTGTTGCCAATGGAAGAAGAGGATACATAAAAGAAACCTAATCAAAAGGCCCTTTTATTGAGTGGAAAGGAGTACTTGCAGTAGATGGAAGAAGATGAGGTAAGTTTTGAATTGGTTTGCAAACCCAAGGTAATAATTACTTCCACAAGGGTTTCTGATTTACCAATTGAAATTCAAGAGATGCTAGATAGTTATTGTGATATCATTGTAGATGATTTGCCTGATGAGTTACCACCCATTATAAACATCAATCATCACATAGATTTTATTCCAAGAGAAAATTGGTGAGCTCCAATATTGTAGCAATAATGCTACAACTCCTAGGGCTCCCTTCTTCACATTTATCAACCCAGTAGTTCGTAACAAACTTGGAAGCGACGGTGTTGTATGCACAAGTACTAACTCTTACTGCAGGATGTCACTTGATCAGTTGGCACAAGTTTACGAGGAGCTTAAGCCAATTTCTATGAATTCTTAGAACAAGCTTTTACTGTGATGGAAGAAAGATAGCTCTACAAGGCCTATTTTACTTGAAGAAAGAGAAGGAAAACTGAAATGAAACACAAACCCTAGCAAACCCTAGTTTACCCACTACCCCTACTTTTTCAAAAAGAGATGGAAACTACTAAAATGGGTGCCATTAACTACTAAAAAGGTAAATTTCATTTATTCAAGCTACTTCTAAAGAGGAATTAGAAGAAATCATCTTTTTGTACTTTTGATTATTTTTATATGGAATTATTATGCTTATGATTTGACTGGTTGTGACTGTGCAGAGGCTTGGTGGCAAAGGATGATGGAGTTGGCTTTTTCAGATGCCGAGGAAGGTGTTGAGAGGTCCTAAGAAGTCCCTAGTACCCTTCTGGAGACTTCCATTGCAATCAGACTTTGAAAAATCACTCGTAGGAACTTCTACAGGAGGCTGTAGGGGATCTACAGGAGGAGGCTGAAAGTGTTTTTTGGAGGTTTGAAGGTGGAAAAATTATGGTAATGGGGAAATGAAGGTTTGATGAAGGTGTTGAGGGGTCTAAAACTTTTGAAAGAAGATTAGGGACAAAGGAGATGGTTGGATTTGTTCAGATGATGAGAAAACAACTCTATGGAAAAACAATGCAGAAATTAGGGCAAATTGGTGAAATGTGGCAAATGAGTGGGGGAAATCTTGAGAGATGAACTAGTACAGGATGGGTTATGGAGGAATGATGAGCTAGAATGTTTTACAAGAGATCTGCACACTTACTTCTCAAAACTAACCAAAGCGAGAACCAAAAAACGGAGTTTTGTCTATTTTAACTTAAATTCTAACCTAAAACCAGAAAAATTCCAAACAATACTCTATGAATAGAAAATGATGCGATAAAACCATGGTGAATGAAAATGAAATTATCTGAGCATGTGAATCCAAACTAATATCAACTTCTCCAACTCGAAATATTACACTAGCAGTTGCATTGGAAGAGCAAAAACTGTGTTTTTGGTGGTAGAAGTAATGCCCTGACCTCAAATCATGGTCCCAAGGAGGGAGAAAGGAGATCAAGACCTGCTAGTAGCCTTTTTGGATCTTTTTCTATTACTACAACAAACTACTTAAGCAACTTGAAGCAAAAACAACTATTCTAATCATCAAAAGAAACCTAATTTAACAAAGCAAGATTAACCTAAAAAACAAAGATTATCTCATGAATGCAAGCAAAAGCATATAAATACACAAAGGAGGTGCTAGGTAGCTTGGGTTGGGCCCTAACCCAAGAGCTTTAGCCCTCTAGAAAAAATCAGTGCTGGTTCAAAACTTGGTTCATCTCCATTGATAAAAAAATAGCAGTTACATCACAACTATCTTCTAAAAGAGCTCGAAAATGAGTTGAGTACGAAACTGCACAAAAGTGCGAAAATATACTATGAAATGGCTAATCTACTGAGGTTTGAAGCCTTCTTATTTATACAGGTGGGGACTCCCAACAGTCCTCCTAAACTTAAGGAACTCGGTTGCCTAGAACTAAAGATAACAACAACCCTACTTGAATTGCTCGACTGCCCCTTGGAGTCATCAATGTGGGCCTTTGTACTCCGATCTGTTGATGAAGAATTTGAGGAAGGGGTCATTAATGAAGGAGACACCACTCCTATAAGTTCTCATCCATGTTTCCTCAAGTTTGGCTGTCATTTTGCTCATAAATTCCTGGTCCTTGTCCAAAATTATCCAAAAAATCTACAATAAACACTCATTAGACTACATGGCAAAGTGACCATCCCCATTCACTCTATTGACATAAACATATTAAAAAAAATGCACAAACATATTGAGGAATGGTGGATAAATGCAAATAGTAAGAAGAATAAGCCAATATAGTTACTCATTTCTGGGGCTCATCATCACCCCCCCACTGAATGGGCTGCTCATCCTCTGAGCAACTAGTCCAATTATTCATCTTTAATAGTTTTAACAGCTTCCCTGACATCCCAAGCCTCTGATGTGATGCCTTCCTCTCTGTCATGGAAGCCTAATTTCCTGTCCACTTCCTCCCATTGTTTATGTTCTTCCTCCTCCTTAACTCCTTCCAACAATCCTAACAGTAGTGGAGGACTAAACTTAAGACCAATCTGGTTGGCTTTCAAGTTTTACATTGAGTGTTGGTATAGGGATACTCTCCTCATGGCCTCCCTCATTATCTTTTGGGAGTGATACTCCCTGATTTTTAAGTTATGTGGCAGTGTACTCCACCTTCTCATGCATGCGTGAAGGCAGTCATCGCCAAACAATCTCTCCATATCTTCAAAATGAGCAGTGGCTTGTGCTTGCCTGTCAACATAATTAGGGAGAACTTGGGGATCGGCTGCAAGGTGTTCATGGGCATGGATGAGAGCCAATGGTTCTACTGGTTCTTCCCTTATCATCAAGGGCTCACTTAGCTCTTTTGTTATTATATTTTGAATTTCCACTTCTCTCTTTTCCTCATGGCTTATCCAGGAAGCCATAGCCATGAGATGTAGGTCTCCCAATGCAGCGTTTGGATCCCATAAGTTCATGTCAGGAAGTGCCATATTGTGTAGGTAAAAATTTGCTATCTTGGCTTTATCTTTGGCTGAATTATGATCACATAAATCCATAAACGAACCATAATCTTGAAATGGGATTGTGCCCCTCTGGGCCAACTTTTTAATCTAGAATTGGAGCCAGTAGTCTTTGAGATATAGTGCATAGGATCTAGTTGGTTGTCTGCACTGCAAGGCCTCCATTTCCTAGCTGGCCATATAGGCTAGTTGGGCTTCCTTTTCCTGCAACTGCTTTTTCAAAATCAACACTTCAGTTGCTGCCTGAGATTCTCTTTCTTGCTACTGTTGCATCAATGTTTCACTATCTGTCTGTGGTTCTTATTCTTGTTGTTGTTTCTCTGCTACCTCACTATCTGCCTGGGGTCCCTCTTGTTGTTGCTACCCTTCCAATATTGGCAGCTTGTCTCCCCATCGAGGTTCCCATTCATGTAACTGCTCTTTCAAAAATTCATTTTATTCTTGTAGTTGGGCTCTTCTAATAATCTCTGTGTGCCTTACCATGCCCAACTCTCTGCTCATCTCCCTTAATTTATTTTCCATGTGCCCTATATCTTTAACCCCTTTAGATTTGGCAATTTGCATCTAGGTGTGGGTCTTGACTCTTTTCTAGCTCAAAGAAAAGTGGCACTGCAAATTTCCGTGGGACGATCTTCCCACCTTCTAGAAGATTGTAATATGAGCCTAAATTAGGCTGAAGACTTGGCTCAGGTATTTCTTTTTCCTTACCTTCCTCTTGTGACTATTCTTCTGCCTTCTTTTCCAATTTTTCAGTTTCTTTAAGCTTGGATAGTGTTTCCTATAGAGAATTTTGTGCCTCCTGTTGGACTTCTTTGGAGTCCATCAATTTGATCCTTTCCTTCCAGGTGGAGGTCTTCAGACTCCCTCTCTCATAGGTGATAGAGATTTTGGAGGGAGATTCCACCCTTGTTACAGCAGGTACATATTCAATGATAATGGGATCTTTTGATGGTGGCCTTAAGGACATTAAAAATTCCTCTGTCACCTCCTCATCATTTCCATGAATTCTCTCAAAGAACGGCATCCAGTTTGCCCTGCTGAAGAGGGCCACCACTTCTAGATGCTCATGCAATTTGTTGGAGTTCAAAGGCTTCTTTCTCATAAAACCTCCTAACATGGTGTTTAGTGACTTCTGAAAATGCTTAGGTGAGGAAGAAGGCAACAATTTTCAAAACCAGAAACAAAGGAGTGGCTGATGTTTGTCTTTCTGAAACCAGAGAGGGAATTTCTCGTGTTCGTCTTTTTTCACAAGATCAATTTGCAATTTTTCTCCCTTCAAGCTTTTTTCAACCTAAATTTACTTCTCAGCTTTTGGACGAAATCAATACTTTGACAGAACTGAGAATATATAACACAGTGTTTCTTTTTCACAGAGTAGACAGACTTGCAAATTCGTTTTTTCATAGGCTTGGTTTCTATGGTTGCATCCCTTTTTTAGGAGAGTACGGGAAAGGAAAGAAAAAAACAAATTTTTGAGTGCAAAGAAGAAAATGGAGAGACTATATGGAATTCAGGAAAACACAAGTAGACTTTTAAGCTCTCTTTCCTTTTCTTTTTCAACCCAATACTTCGCTTCTAATCCACCACCTTGTATAGATATATCACATGCAAAGTTGGTTTTCGAGCCTACCTCTTTTCAAGCTTGAATTTGAAAAAAAATCTGAATTTTTCCTCTACAGAGCTGCTCTCGGGCCTTCCTGTAGAAAGGCTCCTGTAGACAGTGTTCCTGCTCCTATAGAATGCAATAGTGCTACTGTAAAACCCTGATAGGTGGGAGGGTTTTGAAAAAATGGCAGAAAATGACTGGTTCACTATTTTGAAGGTGGTAGGTGAGTGCTGTAGTCAAGAACGCGTCGATGCAAATGAAAACAAAAAGTGGTGGAGGCTTAGACCGCACTGTACTTAAGCTAATAGCGTGATTTGGGGTGACGAGGTGAGGTGGCAGGATGGGTACGTTATCCCCATCCGAACCGTTGGTCCTTCTCAAGTGCTGTTATGGTAGTTCATGTCACTTAACCACCATCACCTCTATTATTCCTGTTATATGCCACCACCACTACCAGTTCTGATTTTTTTTCTTCCCAAGATGACGGGCCACACGTGCTGACTACATATATGAACTGTGATTGGAATTGGATGAGGCTCATTTGAACTCCACGAGGGTGTTTTGAACTGAACGAGCGTGTCCAGTTAGCTGGCCACTGATTCTATTTAATCATGACCATCCCAATAGTTCATGAAGTTCCTAAATAATATTCATGCAATTGAGGAATAGGTTTAGCCACTTACCTGTTAGTCGCTGTTGTGCTCTGCATGTTGGAGTTTGGCACTTCATTTTCTCATTGCTACTACTGGTGGTGCTCTGCATGCTCGGACTTTGGCTTATACTAGTGATTTTTTCATCAGGCTTTGCTCCTTGCATGTTGCATACATCTTGGTTGCGCTGACCCTGTTTCTGGAGCTTGTTTTTTAAAGGGATCAGCTGCTACAGGAATCCTACAGGATTACCTATAGCTGCTTCTCCCTCTAAAATTTCAGGCTGATGCTAGAGCAGGGGCTGAAGAGACAACTGAAGAAGGTTCTAAACAAAAGGAAGAATAGTGGGAAGGCATCAAGTAAGAACAAGTGAAGAATGTTGTTCTTTTATAAATTATCTATATATATATATATATATATTTGGAAGAAAAACAAAGGAAACAAAATTATGTGTTTTCTTACGTGCAAGGAAGAAAAATCAAGTGGAAATGTGGGTGTGTAGGGATGGAATGGAGAATTAGGATGATGGATGGTGGCAGGGAGGTCCATAGGCCTTCTGAACAAATTCCTAGCCCTCAGATTTTTTTCTAAACCTGATTTTGAGCTCTTTGTGATTTCTACAAGAGCCTCCTGTAGAATGCACAGAGTTTCCTGTAGGATGTGAAATCTTCAGGACTACTGAGACCAAGGCCAAAGAAAAGATAATGGAAATGGAGGAATGGAATATGAAGGGTATATGCAGCTTGGTGTTGTGGCCAGCAACAACCCCCCTTCTTATTTAGTATTAGTAATAATACTAAATAAGTGGGGACCCTTAGTCAAAAAATTTAAAAGATGAATTAGTGCTTGTATTTCCTTTTCAATAAACCTTACCATCATAAACTTATGAAAATACCCTCGAAAAATCTAAAAAGCTTAAGTTTCATGATAAGGTAAGTTAAAATCATTCCTTAAGAAATATTGCATCGCAAAAGGAACAATAGGATACTCCCTTACAAGCCGAATTCTGAGATTCCGAGATCGCGATGCGAGACTACATATTTAAAAATATATATAGCAGCGCATGCATCAAAGACTGCTTACGTTGAAAAATCTTAAACGCCGATATGCAATGGCACATATCGCAAAATCGCATTTCGTAGCGATGACGCATATCGCAAAATTGCATTTCGCAGAAATCACATTAACAAAATTGTCACATGCTGCGTTCCTGCGATATTACGATATAGCGATAAAGCAGCAGGGCGATATTGCGACAAAGTGGCAGAATGGTATCATGAAAATGCGATACAACAATCTGCGATATTGCGAAGCAAATCGCTTCATCGCTTCATTGTGAATCTTTCCGGCTCGTTATTCGAGAAAACGTTTTCCATGAACCAAGACCTGGTTATGCGCTTTAAAGCTAATTAATGAGTTAGTTGCCAGTTGTTAATGAAATATGGTTTTGCGCTTATCAAAGGGTCAGTTCGCATAAGGTGGTATACTTTTTATATCTTCAACATTTAAAATCTTTCCCATCACCTTTCCTTACCATTACTCTCACCTCACTTGTAAACTGCAGGAACGAAGGACAAAGAACTATACAAAGCAGTTCACAGGATATCACGGGGAAGACAGGAAAAGCTCCGAGCTCTAAAGACAAAGAAATGACACCCTTGTATACAGACACCACCTGTAACAGAGATGCTGATATCATGACTTGGGAAGGCATGTATAATTTACTTGAAGAAGAAAATCCCAAGGTGACGAAGGTTACGGATACTACTGGTTGAGAGGGGTCCTCTGAGGCATCAGTTGCAGACTTAGCTTGTTCGTTCCTACACCAGATAGCAGCAAGGCCCAAAATTCTCCCCTATACAGATATGGTTAAATGGGTACTGGACAGCGCGGACATAAAAAACAGACAATTTAAAACTCAGGGTCAAGGACTCATTGGCTCATTCACTCAACAAGATTTGAAGCTCATGTATCATTTGCTAGAGCCACAGGTGACTTATAACAAACAGTTCATAGAAAAATTTGTCAAAGAGAATGAAGACCTGGCGAAATGCACCAAAGATTGGTCGAGGAGAGATGAACTGCTGAAAAAGGATAAACATGGTATGTATAGTACTGGTTCTTTCACTTCCCCATATTGCTTTGTTGCTGCTATGCTCTATAGACGTTTCAGGAAACCAGACATTAACAAATTCTCAGCTGAATGGCTACCATTGCTGGATGTTGCTGTTAATTCTACTGTCATGGATTAGTCTAGAATATTGTCTAACAACTTAGCCACTGCCATTGTAAATTACCAGTCTAAAAGAACTATTTCTCAGAGAATTTATCCCCCATTCTACTTATCAGCATATGTAATGGATGTGATTTTCTATGTTTCCAAGTTTCATGTAATGGGTGGGAAATGGAAAACTCAAGACCCCTTACCCATTCATATTTATCACAAGGAATTGTGGGATTCTAAGTTCCCTCCATTTTTCTACAAAATTTGTCATGGAGTTATGTTTCCCCTGTACAAAATGTTGTACGATAAAGATGCCCCAAGATGTTCTCCTGAAGCAAATGTAGATATACTCACGGTCGTGAGATGGTTCGGAGAAGAACTTTTCACATATGTCAGAGTATTCAGAAGTACCATTTCCCCTCACATCTTACCTTTGTATGTTCCTGATAAACTCATGGCGCGAGAAATTGTTTATTAAACCTGCAGAGAAGGAGGTTTGACTAAAGATTTGAAAGACAAAAAGAAGGCCATTTGGCCACAATTTCCTGTAGCCTATGGGGCCTTTTCACTATTTGATGTAGGCCATGTATCCAAGGAAGTAAGCAACATAACATGTCTATAATTGTTCAGGTTTCCAGGAAGGCTATTTGACCCATATGATATTGCTAAGAATTTCACTGTCGTAGTCAAAATAAAAGTGTTTTCTAAAGAAGAGGATCGTTTTGATGATATGTTTCAACAAAGAAGCATGCTTCAAGAAATTTTGCATTCGGCTCAAACACGATTCTCCCCAGTAGAGTTTCAACAGTTCAAGATATGCAGCGAAAGAAGGTTAGCTAATATCCCTTTGGAAAAACTATGCTTGGAACCCGTAGGGGAACCAACTCCAAGTATTAGTCTCAGTGAAAGTTCTAGTACAGATAAATCTAAATCTAAGTCAGGAAAAGAAACATCAGAACATTCTAAGAAATCTGAAAGTGACCATGGTAAAAGTGAAGGATCGGTAAGGGATACTACCCAATCAAAGGAACTTCCACATCAACAGGTGTTAACCTCTCCACAGATAGATCCTACCCCTCTCATTGTTCAGCCACCGTCAAACAGAAATGAGCTAGACAAGGAATGGGAGACCTTTAATGATTTAATCAATCTTGAAGGGAAAAACACAAAGACACCTACAAGTAATGAACATGCAATAGAAGATATGGTCATAGGAGCAATTATCAATATCTCGAATATGGAACATATTCCTATTACCCCGTCCTCTAAAAAGATAGAGGAAATTTCTCCTCTTGATGTATTTTACAGTCCATAACATAAGGCAGTAGTAAGAAGACAAAGGAAGAAGAGGAAATTGGAAAACGTGATCTCTCATGACGCAGAGCAATTGGATTTCCTATGGCAAGATCCTACTACTGATCCAACTGAAAATCTCACCAAATTATCTCAGATCATAGGAGCTTATGCCTCTGTAACTATTGATAAAGTGTCTGAGGTACATCAACTGCTAAAGGATAAGGAAGACCTGAGACAAGTTTTACTACAACAAGCCAATGCCAACAAATAAGCACAGGAATAGCTTGAAAGACTACGACAGGAATTCCAGTGGATGCAGATAGGCTACTAGAACAATTTGGTTGAGAAAGAAAATCAGTTATAGGATATGCAGGAGAGGCACAAGGATGATCCCAAGATTACCGAATTCATCACATAATCCATTTCCTTGAATGATCAACTACTATAGCAACAGGAAGCATTGAGCCAAAGAATATCACAGTGGAACTCGTATTGTGAAATAAGTGATAAAATAACCTAATCAAGTTATGGATGTGTGACATGATTATGATTTAATTAATAGATGAGTTACCGAATATTTGGCTTGGCAAGAAACAGAGGAGGGAAAAATAGGGGGCACACAAATAATAAATGATAATCATAAAGAAATGCTCTTTAACAAATGGGATGCCCAAATCATGGAAGTAGAGAAAGCAGCAGAAGAAATAGCCATAGCAACAAACAACCTTATTGATTGCATAAATGAAAATTTGCATAAAGAAAATATGATCTCAGAAACCACTCTTGGGTCTCTACCGAAATTACAACAATTGCAGACGGACTGGAGATAGAAAGCTCAAGAAAATGCAGAATCAATCAAAATATTAACTAAGTTGAATTGGGATTCTTACTAGGCGTATTTGGTAAAACCACACAACCACTGTATGACCCTCAAATGCATCATCAATTCTACCAAAAAGATGACACCAACTCTTGCTGATTCCGTTTTCACAGGACAATTGAAGTATGAAGTTAGCCAGCTGACCCTACTCAAGCAAATGTTGAATGCTTGCAATTTCAAGGATCATATACAGAAATAGTTAGTTGTTAAGTTTAGATTCAATATTAGTATTAATTTCACTTTAATTTTGCCTAGAAAAAGGACAATCATTTAAACCGTATCCTACATCTTTTGTAATAAGTTATTTTTAGATTTAGTTAGTAGTATTTAAACCCTTCTCATGCATTTAGAGAGGGGTCCATAAATTTATCAAAAACTTGTCCTCAGAACATGCACTTTTGCACCCTCCGAGGAGGTTTTGATGAATGAATGGAATATGATTTATTGATATCTGCATTTAATATCTGCTACTGATGTTGCACTTCTTTACTCTTAGTGGATGTTGGATTAAGAAGAGATAAATCATTATCGCTTGAAGCTCATGAGTAGAACTAGTTATAAATGGTATTTTTATCTCTTAACTATTTTTGCCTCTGTGTTAAAGTGATATTCATGTTCAGTTGTTTATATATTAATGCGTGAATGCCTGAGTTATCATTTGGCACTTTTGTACGGTGATAGCTATTTATTTATGCTTAATGTATGAGTAGCTTATTATGCGATATGTTTCTCACAATTGTTTCGTTTAAATTCTTATACGAAGTGGTTTATCTATATTGAATTCTTTTCTCGTAACAGTTGAATGATCTTTATTACAAATTGTTATCTAAATTTTTTTTAGATCGCATAACAGAAGCGTTACAATCCAGGTTAGTGTATATTTAGATATTTCTATTTATTAGAATACAATTGCATATCGTTAGATTAGAGTTAGAATTAGAGCATCTCACTTAGGAACTGTTAGAACAGAAATATCAATCTTTCTCACACACACACATAAATTGGGAAACTGGTCCTATATCCCCAGTCGGACCCACTATACCAAACGGAAAAGGAGCTGCCAACCAAGGTCCAAACTGGGTGGGTATCCCCCTTGTTGTAGACTTGATTTTTGGGGCTTCAACGTATTTGGTGCTAGAAGGAGGGCCTCGAACTTTGAATGGCAAGAAAGTCTAAATCTAAATACCATTCTGAGATTAAATTGCCCTCACCATCTCCCCCGACTTCTCCATTGAATTTAGAATCTTTAAATCCAGAGCCAGAAGTCGTAAGAACAACATTCGCTACTACAAATCCTGACATTTCAGAACAATCTACCATTCAACCTCCTGAAGTTGAATCTCTGATTCAAAAACTTCAGCAATTTTCTATATCTCCTCAAAGATCTGATAAATCACAAGGCAGCGTGACTTCACAATACAACCCTGCTCATCCTCTTACCAGATTAAAAAGTGAAAAGTTTAGGATTTAGACAACCGAATTACCTCTGCCCATAAGGAAGAGAGTAAGGAAATCACCTAAAGGGTCTGATAGCGAGACACTTCCATCATCATCATCCATCTCAACTTCTTCACCGCAAAGTCAACCATCCACTCCTCCACTTTAGATCATTTTCCATCAGTCCATCGGTACATCCACATCTCCTTCTCACTCGTCTGGAATCATAATATCCTCATCTTCTCAATCGCAGGGATCATTTTGTGCACTTTCCTCTATTAGTAGTTCAGCGATGGCCCAATCTCCATGGAATAACCCAGGGGCATTCTTAATGCCTGCACCCTTGAGTCAACTACCGACCCATCTTGAAAAATGGCTGCCTAAGTTTAATCCTGAAGTAGGCATGCTAGCGAAAGAGCATATAAATAACTTTATTCTATCCATTTATCTCAATGGAGTTACCAACGAAGACATTGTTGTTCAACGTTTTCCTTATACCCTTCAAGGAATAGCCAGATCATGGTATTTTTCAGTACCATCTGGATCTATCACTAGTTGGGATATCTTCCAAGAACAATTCCTTATTAAGTTTGGTGATGATAGGTCTACGACAACATTGATCAACAACCTGTCTAACCTTAGGGCCAAGTCAAAATAACCTATCAAATATTTCAATTCACGTTTAAATAAATTGTTAAACAAAACTCCTACTACTTCCAAGCCTAGCGAGGAAGTGCGAAGTGAATGGTACATCACTACTTTACCATCAAACTTAGAAATATTTGTTGACAGGGCTAACAAAACAACTTTAGTATAAAATATGAAAGAAGCAATAGCAGTAGAGAAACGTATTATTTCCCTAGAAAAGAAAAATGCGATAGAAGAACGAAAATCCAAGAAGGTTACTTTCAAGGAAGATCCCAAGAAAACACAAACGAAAGATCCATTCGATTTAGAAGGACTGCAAAAATTTTTGAAGACCATGTCTAACGAAATGGTCGAAATCAAGAAACAAGTGGTAGAAACTTCTTCTAAAAATATGTACAGACCTTTTAAAAGAAACCCGCCAACTGATTCAAAGCCTCCAAATACTATTACAAGTGCTGAATCAAAAGAAGAAGAAGAGGAAATCGCTACTGAAGAACATACCGATGAAGAAGAAGTTGTAGAGTTACAAGGTATGTGGGATTTCATCCTCCCAGATGAAGAGCATCAAGAGGCATCCCCGGTTAGCACTCGAAGTAGAAATCAACTTGATTCTCCTCAACCTACTCCTAAACCAAAGAGCACAAGCTCGACAACTAAGGAGAAAGTCGCAACCAAGAAAACGACACCTAAAGCGACTCAAACCAGCCCAGTCCAAACAGATTCATCAAATCCATCTAAAATGTTGATCGTTTAAGATGAAATGGAGTAAAATATCATAGAAGACATGAAAAATACTAGGGCCAACATCACTCTTTACGAATTGAGCAAGTTAAAACACCAGCAAAAGATACTCTTGAAAGAGTTACATGCTGTACCAGTTGCACCTTTGCCCACCGCTGTAATTTCTCAGGCTTCCCACGACATGGGAAGACCTCCAACTAATGCAATCAATAAATTTGACCCAAACGACATCGCCTTAATTGGAGGAAGGTCGAGATCTCATACTCCCCCGTTTCTTCTTACTTATGAAATTTTTAATAAAAATGTGCATAATTGCTTAGTGGATTTGGGAACTTCATCGAATATTTTACCAAAGTCAATATGTGCAAAATTGAACGTTCAACTGCAAAAATCTGTTGTGCGCACAGTTCAGCTAGATTGATCACAAATCGAAGTGATTGGCAAATTAAATCAGGTTACCATAAGGTTGTCATCCAACCCAAAGGTATGTCAAGTTATCGACATTTTAGTTGCTGATATTCCAGAATTTTATGGCTTAATTCTTAGCCGATATTGGTCAGAAAAGCTTCATGAGTACTTTGCAACTGACTAGTTGCACATGTGGCTCCCTTACAATGGTAAACCAAATCAAATAAAAGTTGAGCAAGAAAGACATAAGAAATTCAAAGTAACAGAACTAGAAGGAGAGAATGAACCAATA
The DNA here is from genome assembly GCA_000404065.3 of Pinus taeda. Classification (NCBI taxonomy): domain Eukaryota; kingdom Viridiplantae; phylum Streptophyta; class Pinopsida; order Pinales; family Pinaceae; genus Pinus; species Pinus taeda. The sequence goes on along the minus strand of APFE030327603.1, from coordinate 96,124 downwards.
GCATACAACAATAACATCATTGGAAACTACTCAGTAGATTCTTTCCTTGGAAATTTTAATGCTCATGCTTCACCTTACTTAGAACATTATGTTTTATCTCAAGTAGATAATTTCTCTCAAATAGATAGTTCTAAATGTATTAATTTTATAGATAGTCCTGTAAATAAATCTTTATTTTGGAAGTTATTTTTTTACGGTTCTAAATCTAACGAAGGAGTAGGAGCAGGATGCGTGTTAATCAATCTAGAGGGAAATAAAAATATGCTAACTTGTAGACTCGAATTTGATTCCACCAACAATACCACGGAATACGAGGCTTTAGTCCAAGGGTTATACAAAGCAATCAGGTTAGACGTCAAATACCTTCAAGTTTTTGGAGATTCTGAAATTGTAATCAGACAGGTACGTAATACTATACATTGTTTATTAGGTCATTTAAAACATTACCAATCTTTAGTTCAATATCTGACTGAACACTTTATAGAATTTAATATTTCCTCAATTCACAGACTCCAGAATGTTGGCGCAGACCTCTTGGCCAACGTAGCTTCCAAGCTCATTCCTTCAGAAGATTTTAGCCATGATTGATTTTCAATTGAATTAATTTTTAGACCCTCTATTCCTGATAACATTACCAATTGGAGGATTTTCAATGACAATCCTGATATTGTGAGTTTCCTCACATCTAAAGGATCCTACACCAATCAAATAATTGACGAAGACCAACATGACTAACAATCGCAACAAGATAGCACTAATAATGCTATATCTAAGTCAGTAGTCAAGTTAGAAGACATTTATGATTTGAAATATCGGTTTAAAAGATCTACCAATTCAAAACTCCAAAGTTCAAATTTGAACTACGAATTAGTAAATCTAGGAACTGATACCAAACCACAAAATATCAACCTAGGCCTTGGTCTAGCTTCTGAAGAAAAATTGGCATATATTCATCTCTTGAGACAATACAAAAGTGTCTTTGATTGGAATTATGATGAACTCAAAACATATGACACCTATATCATCCAACATACTATTCCAATGATAGATGATGAGAAACCTGTCCAATAGAAATTGAGAAAGATCCATCCCAACCTAGAAAACCAGATCAAATCTGAACTCAATAAGTTATTGAAAGCCAAAATAATTTTTCTCGTTCGACACTCCAAATGGGTTTCCAATATGGTTCTCGTTAGAAAGAAGAATGAAGACATCATAATCTATATTGAATTTCGAAATCTTAATAAAGTCTGCCAAAAGGATAATTTTCCTTTGCCTCCCATGGAACAAATACTACAGGCAATAGCGGGATCAGAATAAATTTCATTCTTGGATGGATTCTCAGGGTACAATCAAGTATTAGTACATCCCGATGATCAATTGAAAACCACATTCAGAACTAAATGGGGCACATATTCATATCAAAAGATGCCATTTGGTTTGATCAATGCTGGTGCCACATTTCAGAGAGCCATGGACATCGCGTTCAAAGGTTTAGTTAACAAATTAGTGGTAATCTATTTGGATCATATAACTGTCTATTCCAAGAAATGAAGAAATCATCTTAAAGATTTAAAAAAAATCTTCCAATGTTGTCAAAGATATGGAATTTCACTTAACCCAAAAAAATCTTTTTTCACGTTAAGTGAAGGAAAACTTCTCGGATTCTTAGTGTCAAAATTTGGAATTAACATTGATCCTGACAGAATCAAGGAGATTTCTGAAATACCCCTACCTCACAACAAGAAATCCATGCAATCTTTTCTTGGCCAGATTAACTTTGTAAAGAGATTCGTTCCATATTTTTCAAGAATCGTGTCTCCTTTAGAAGCAATGATTGAAAAGAACTCAAACTTCAAATGGGGCCAAGATGAATATGAGACATTCAATTTGATCAATCAAGCAATTGTGATTGCTCCATCTTTAGCAACTCCAATTTTTTCCTATCCTTTTATTTTATACACATTTGCCTCTGATAAATCACATGCTGCGATACTCACTCAAGCAAATCAAGAAAAGGCAGAAGCCCCGATTTCTTTCTTCAGTTAAAATTTATAGGTGGATGAGTTAAATTATTCAAATGTGGAGAAACAAGCTTACACTGTTTCCAAAGCAATTAAATATTTCAGACCCTTTCTACTCAAAACCCATACAAAAATCATAGTACCATTTCCAATGGTAAGAAATCTTTTAATACAAAAAGATGTGGGTGAAAAAAGAGCCAATTGGGTTATTGCCTTATAGGAATATGATGTAGAAATCAAACCAGCAAGTATTGTAAAAGGTCAAGGCTTTTTCAAAATGCTAGCTGGAGCATCGCTTATGTCCGAAATTCCATCTGCAAAGATAAAAATGTATGAGGAACTTCACAATGGGCCAGCAGGCAGACACTATGTTGGAGACGCTACTGCACATAAAATCTCACGCACAAGCTATTACTAGCCCACATTATTCAAAGACTCACATAACTACATGAGAAAATTTCAAGTCTGTCAAACCACTGCCAGGAGACAAAAGAAACCATCCTTGCCACTACAACTGGTCAACATTGAGTAGCCTTTTGATCAATGGGGATTGGACATAATAGGTGAGATCATTCCTCACTCTTCTAAACAACATAGATATATCCTTACAGCAACAGATTACTTTAGTAAATGGGTAGAAGCAGTTCCACTCAAGACGGCTAATGTTGAACATATCATCGAGTTCATAGATCAATTTATAATCACCAGGTTTGGGTTGCCTTCTGCTTTAATGTTTGACAATGCATCATATTTTTCTGGTAATACAATGACTGAGTTTGCACTCAAAAGGGGTTTCAAACTTAAATATTATGCCAATTACTACCCATAGGGAAATGGGTTAGTTGAGCCTACAAATAAAAACCTAATCAGGATTATCAAGCGAATAGTTGACCAAAATCATAAAAATTGGCGTAGTCTTTAATATATGCTTTATGGGTAGATCCAATAACGCAGAAAGCCTCCATCAGCACTTCTCCATTCAATTTAGTTTATGGGAAAGAAGTGGTTCTTCCCACGCATTTAGCAATTCCCTCTTTAGCCTTAGTTCAATATATTGATGAAGTACCAACTTCCTCCTTACAGCTAAGGCAAATGGAAATAATTAAGTTATAAGAACAACGAGAACAGGCCAAAAGAACTCACGCTCATCATCAAGCATTAGTAAAAACCTCTTTTGATTCAAACATGATGACCAGAAAAGACTTTCAGATGGGATATATAGTTTTAAAATGGGACAAGGCTCATGAGGAAAAAGTGAAACATACAAAATTTCAACGAATGTGGCTTGGCTCTTTTCAAATCATAGAAGTAATGGTCCTTCCACTTTTATGTTGCAAGATTTAACAGGAAAAAGAGATTCTTTACCTTGTTTGGAGAATAATTTTGGCAAAATCACATAAAAAATCATTTGTCGACGTGTTTCGAACCAACCAGTGTGGTTCATCGTTAGGACAAGTTGAAGATTCTTTACCTATTAACCGACAGATCCTCAAGAAATATTTTCCATAGAAGATCTTTCTTCTAGTATATTAGTTTTTATTTTTATAATAAAACCAGCTGTAAATGGTTACATTTGGAATTCATGAAAAAGACACAAATCCTCTTTTAGATTTTGTTTTTTCACTTGTATAAATAGAATTTGTTTTAGAAAATTGATCTTTATTATTCAAAGATACAGTTAAAGACTCTAGCCTAGAAATGATACTAGTTTCAACTTTGTAAATTTTGATGAAAACAACCTTTAATGGGAAATTGTTTTATATCAGTCTAATGAAAGGTATCAATAACAAAATGAAGATTCTTTGTAGAATAGCTCTTTCCAAAAACTCTACCATTTTTGTCCAGAGCTATCTTAAGGAAACAATGACTTCCTCCCCACCTAGAAAACTACAACGCTCAAAGAATGATCCAATGATACACTTTAATTTAAAGAGTAAGAGGTCTCATCACGAGTCGGCTTATCATGATCATAGATATTATAGCTTGCTAAATTTTCCAATACTACATATCACAACAGGGCAATGACTCAAGATTATTGCAATCAAAAGACAAGGGGTCTCATCACAAGCCAGCTTGTTCAGCAAAGTTATAAATCAAGTGAATGACTATGTCATAAATTGGCTATCAAGCCAAGACATTGTTCTTTAAGGGTAAAAAATAAAAATGAAAGAAAAAAGTGTGGATATGGATTTCTCTTTGAAAATTGTATATTTCTCTAAGTAGGATACAAGATCATTGTTGGGTAACAGGTAACCCTGTCGGGGCTATGAACGCCTGCAGTCAGTAGAGGCTCTACCTACGACAAATGAGCATATTCAAAACTGATTTATAGAGAAGACTTTATTTTTATCTTTATAAACCAACTAATGGCTGATGTAAATACAAGGACTAGCTTGAGGGAGTAAATAATCAAATTTGAAAATAGAAGAAACAAAATATTATTGATAGGAAAAAGCATAATGTACTTTGTTTTTCTATAATAAAGTTTACTTTTCTGGAAAATTTTCTGTTTTGGAAATTTAGAAAATTCAAAAGAAAAGCAAAGATAACTGATTCTTCCAAGTGAATCACCAATTGTTGTGGCCATCAACAACCCCCCTTCTTATTTAGTATTAGTAATAATACTAAATAAGTGGGGACCCTTAGTCAAAAAATTTAAAAGATGAATTAGTGCTTGTATTTCCTTTTCAATAAACCTTACCATCATAAACTTAGGAAAATACCCTCGAAAAATCTAAAAAGCTTAAGTTTCATGATAAGGTAAGTTAAAATCATTCCTTAAGAAATATCGAATTGCAAAAGGAACAATAGGATACTCCCTTACAAGATGAATTTTAATATTGCGAGATCGCGATGCGAGACTACATATTTAAAAATATATATTGCATCGCATGCATCAAAGACTGCTTACGCTAAAAAATCTTAAACGCAGATATGCGATGGCGCATATCGCAAAATTGCATTTCGCAGCGATGACGCATATCGCAAAATTGCATTTCACAGAAATCACATTAACAAAATTGTCACATGCCGCGTTCTTGCGATATTGGGATATTATGATATTGCGATAAAGTAGCAGGGCAATATTGCGACAAAGTGGCAGAATGGGATCATGAAAACGTGATACAGTGATCTGCAATATTGCGAAGAAAATCACAAAATCGCTTCATCGTGAATCTTTCCGGCTCGTTATTCGAGAAAACGTTTTCCATGAAACGAGACCTGGTTATGCGCTTTAATGCTAATTAATTAGTTAGTTGCCAGTTGTTAATGAAATATGGTTTTGCGCTTATCAAAGAGTCAGTTCACGTAAGGTGGTATAATTTTTATATCTTTGGCATTTGAAAGCTTTCCCATCACCTTTCCTTACCATTACTCTCACCTCACTTGTAAACTGCAAGAATGAAGAACAAATAACTATACAAAGCAGTTCACAGGATATCATGGGGAAGAAAGGCAAAGCTCCGAGCTCTGAAGACAAAGAAAAGACACCCTTGTATACAGACATTGCCTGTAATAGAGATGCTGGTATCATGACTTAGGAAGGCATGTATAATTTACTTGAAGAAGAAAATCCCAAGGTGACAAAGGTTACAGCTACTGCTGGTTCACAGGGGTCTTCCAAGGCATCATTTGCAGACTTAGCTTGTTCATTCCTACACCAGATAGTGGAAAGGCCAAAAATTCTCCCCTACATAGATATGGTTAAATGGGTACTAGATAGCGTGGACATAAAAAATAGACAATTTAAAACTCAGGGTCAAGGACTCATCGGCCCATTCACTCAACAAGATTTGAAGCTCATGTATCATTTTCCAGAGCCACAGGTGACTTATAACAAATAGTTCATAGAAAAGTTTGTCAAAGAGAATGAAGACCTGGCGGAATGCACCAAAGATTGGTCAAGGAGAGATGAACCGCTGAAAAAGGATAAACATGGTATGTATAGTACTGGTTCTCTCACTTCCCCATATTGCTTTGCTGCTACTATGCTCTGTAGACTTTTCGGGAAACCAGACATTAACAAATTCTCAGCTGAATGGGTACCATTGTTGGATGTTGTTGTTAATTCTACTGTCATGGATTGGTCTAGAATATTGTCCGACAACATAGCCACTGCCATTGTAAATTACCGGTCTGAAAGAACTGTTTCTCAGAGAATTTATCCCCCATTCTACTTATCAGCATATGTAATGGATGCAATTTCCTATGTTTCCAAATTTCCTGTAATGGGCGGGAAATGGAAAACTCAAGACCCCTTACCCATTTATATTTATCACAAGGAATTGTGGGATTCTAAGTTCCCTCCATTTTTCTACAAAATTTTTCATGGAGTTATGTTGCCCCTGTACAAAATTTTGTATGATAAAGATGCCCCAAGATGTTCTCCTGAAGCAGATGTAGATATACTCACAGTCGCGAGATGGTTTGGAGAAGAATTGTTCACATATGTCAGAGTATTCAGAAGTATCATTTCCCCTCACGTCTTACCTTTGTATGTTCCTGATAAACTCATGGTGCGAGAAATTGCTTATCAAACCTGCGGAGAAGGAGGTTTGACTAAAGATTTGAAAGACAAAAAGAAGGCCATTTGGCCACAATTTCCTGTAGCGTGTGGGGCCTTTTCACTATTTGATGTAGGTCATGCATTCAAGGAAGTAAGAAACATAACATGTCTACAATTGTTCAAGTTTCTAGGAAGGTCGTTTGACCCATATGATATTGCTAAGAATTTCACTGTTGCAGTCAAAATAAAAGTGTTTTATAAAGAAGAGGATCATTTTGATGATATGTTCCAACAAAGAAGCATGCTTCAAGAAATTATGCATTCGGCTCAAACATGATTCTCCCCAGTAGAGTTTCAGTAGTTCAAGATATACAGGGAAAGAAGGTTAGCTAATATATGTTAGGCTCTTATACTACTAGTGTAACCCCTTATTGTTATTAGTACAACCCCGTTATTATATTTATGTACCCATGTAGTGCCCATATTGTCACTATTGTGCCCCATAGAAGCCCACTATTGTTATTATTGTGCCCTTACATTATTTTTGTATGTCGGCTCTTGATTACATTATGACCACTTAGGCTCCTATATATAGAAAGGAGTATTTTCATTTGTATCATCCAAGAATTGTTCATTTATGTAATGTAAAGGAGGTTTCCCCCTCGAAGAGGCTGAATTATAAGGCGTTGATCTCTCTTTTCTATCTTTTCTTGAGCTGGTTTCATAACATTTGGTATCAGAGCTGTGGATTCTAAGGTTTCGCTGCTCCAACAGGTCATCGTGAAATTTTCACTATAACTTTTTTTCTGTGACGTTTCAGAAGTCTAAACAAAAACCCATTTGAGAAGCAATCGCGCTGAACCTTGGGTCCAAATTTCAGAGCTTTTCGAGCTAAAGTTGCGGAGATATGATCTGAGGAAGTTGGTCTTTTTGCAGACTCCTAAATTACATTCCAAACAGGTGTCCTGGGGAAAATCGTCATAATTTTCTCTCTGGGGATCAGATTGAAATTTCATAAGAAGGTACAGAGAGAGGACGGATTGTAGTTTCTTGTATGTGTTTTTCAGATCCAAAGGTAGAAACAGTGACTCATGGCACGTCGTACAAGTTCGCTCTACTGAACTAGTCTATAATCAAGTCACTGTGGGAGATTTCACATAACTCTTCCTTGGAAAATCCAATTTGCGTCAGAATTGTGCCATTGGAAAGAGGACGCAGAGGGCTACTACAGGTCGCAATTTTAGAACTTAAAGATCTAAAAGTACAGAGTTACAGTCGTTTCAAGATCATGCTCCTAAAATCAAGAAAAAGCCAGATGAGGAAGTTTGATGGCAAGGATCCGGTAAATTGGATACGCCAGATGGAGCAATATTTTGATCTACATGGTGTACAACCATTACAAAAGGTATGTATTGCATCTTCATATTTAGAACTGGATCAATTTTTATGGTATAAAGGGCTTTGTTCTCGTAAAAGACTTGTTACGTGGTCAATTTTCACGGAGGAAATGATAGCACATTATGAGGATACAAAGAGCAATACCTTCTTTAGAGCAACACCACAACAATTGGAAAGAGAAAAAGGGCTTTGTGACATAATGGAGAGCAAAATTATGGAAACCAGGAAGCATACCCCTCACAACTATAAAGATGGAAGTGTTGTTTCTCCTAGCCTTCCACAACCTACAAGGGTTACACAACAACAGTTGGAAGAAAAAAGAGAAAAAGGTCTTTGTTACAATTGTGATAGCAAATGCACTAAAGGTCATAAGTGTGCTGAGAAGAAATTATTTTACATAGAATATGAAGAGGAGGAAGAAAAGGATCAAGAACCATCAAAACAAGAGGATATACACCAGGACCCCACCACAGAGAAAGAAGAAATGAATCATACCATATCTTGTAAAGCATTGGCAAGAATTACCACTCCTCAAACTCTCAAGATAGAAGGACATATGAAGAAGAAAATGGTGCAAGAAGTGAAAGATCACATTGAGAAAGAAGAAATGAATCCAACCATATCTTGTACTTCATTGATCGAAATTACCACTCCTCAAACTATCAAGATAGAAGATCACATCGAGCATCAAGAAATGAATCCGACCATATCTTGTAAAGGATTGGAAGAAATTATCACTCCTCAAACTATAGACATAGAAGGACATATCAAGAAGAAAAAGGTTCAAGTAGTGAAAGATCACATCGAGCATCAACAACAAGCTCTCCAACTTTTAAAGGATAATGCTACTTCGGTGCAAAATCAAACGAAACAACATGTAGATCAACATCGTAGTAAAAAATGTTTTGATGTAGGTGACTAGGTATTTTTACTGCTACATATCAAGCAAGCTATTTATGAGAAGGAAATGTTGGCAATACTACATGCACTTAAAAAACGGCGACCTTACCGAATGGGACAACTCTTCAAGGATGAGGATGTGGAAGCATTCTTTTGTGCTATTTCTATTATCCAACCAAATTGGATAAACGAAGCAAGGGATGAATGGAAGAAGGACGAAGAAGTATGGCCATTTATTCAAAAGTTGCAAAAGATCCTAATTCAAACAATATTTCCAGAAATTGAAGAGGAAGGGAAAATCATATTGGAACCTGGAGCAGTCACAGAAACAAGAACCCGACAGCTACGAAATCGATCAATTTCAGAGTATCTCATCAAGTGGAAGAACTTACCAGCTGAAGATTCCACATGGGAGGACAAGAATTTTATACGGAAGCATCAAGAACTACTCAAGCGTTGAGGACAACGCTTTTTGAAGGAGAGGGGCATGTTAGGCCCCTATACCACTAGTGTACACCCCTTATTGTTATTAGTACAAACCACTTATTATATTGATGTACCCATGTAGTGCCCCTATTGTTACTATTGTGCCCCATAGAAGCCCACTATTATTATTATTGTGCCCTTACATTATTATTGTTATGTCGGCTCTGGTTATGTTATGACCCCTTAGACTCCTATATATAGAAAGGAGATCTTTTCATTTGTATCATCCAAGAATTGTTCATTTATGTAATGTAAAGGAGGTTGCCCCCTCGAAGAGGCTGAATTCTAAGGCGTTTATCTATCTTTTCTATCTTTTTTGAGCTGGTTTCATAACACATTGACAATAATTTGTTTATATGGAGATGTTTCCCCAAAAATTAGACACAAGAATTTCCCTTGAGATTACGTAGCATAGTATATAACTTGAAGATGTTCTTGGGAAAATTTTTTGGGAAATTGATGCCAATAATCATCCCAGAAGCAAGAAACCCAAAAGCAATTTTCTTGTACTAAATGTTTTCCTTTACAATCCAATTTCTAGATAGATGAGCCCATTGGAAAGATAGATGTGCAGATGCACTATTCATTAGGAATGTGGTTGTTTTATTTATTGGTCCATATTTATTCCTTAAGTATTGACATTCTTGTAACTAGCACCACCAAAGTTTGGCTCCAAAGATAGTGTTCAGATTTTTTGAATATCAAAGGCCAAGTCCTCCTAAGTTTTTAGGGAGACATAATTTCTCCCAAGAATCTTATGCCCATTTTTTCTCCCTTTTCACTCCTCCCCATAAGAAATTTTATTGAAGGACTTTTATTTGATGAATGATGCTTTTGGGTGCTATAAGGAAGAGGAAAAGATACATTGGTAAGGAATAAGATAGTTCTTCCAACTATGTTAAGTGTGGGGGAAGTCCAACTATCCAATCGAATGGTAAAATTGTGAATGAGGTTAAACCAAATTTTGATAGGTAGGTAATTGAGAGCTAAAGGAGCACCTAGATAGATAGTAGATAGGTTTCCTTTATTGAAGCCAAAGAGATTAGTGAGATGACATTGAATAACAAGGGGAGTATTGAAGAAGAATATATTGAATTTTTGTGAATTTTTGTGAATTTATGTCCATGACTAAGGCAATTGTGAAATCATCTAAGAATTTTTGAAAGGATAACAATTCTTAGATAGATGGAACACCCATTAGCATTGTATCATCCACAAATTGTTGGTGATAAGATTTCTCATTATAATTTTAGAGGCAGAGACCCTTGATAGCACGAGTAGTAAAAATTTGTTCTACGTCCCATCCCAACCCGTCGACTGTGAGGATGAAGATAAAGCGGGAAAGAGAATCCACTTGATGAAATCTTCTACAAGGGTTGAAGGCCTTATAGTGAGAGTCATTAAATAAGATAGATGAAAAGGAAGAGGAGATAAGGTAAATAATTTATATGATCTAGGCTTCCGAGAAGCCAAACACTCTGCAGATTTGCAAAATGTAAAACCAACTTAATTTATTAAAATTCTTAGATAAATAAAGGTTGATGAGAACACATGTTTTTTTAATGATAAAGGGAATGAACCAAATCTTGGGCCACTATCATCCTAATTAAAATTTGTTTTCCCTCAACATAGCCTATCTTCTCTGAAGAGGTGGCTAATGGAAGAAGTGGTTTCAAATGATTGGAAATGACTGTAGAGATAATTTTGAATATTTATTTGCAAAGGGAAATAGGACAAAAACCACCATGGTCCTCTAAATTAGATTTTATTATAACAAGGGTAACGAGAGTAGCATTGAGGGCTCATAGGAAAGCTTTTGTTAATCAAGATTCCTCCATAACTCTCCAAACATCTTATTTTATGAATGACAATCGTGCTTGATGGAAATTAGAGGTAAAGCCATCATGCCCTTGTGCTTTGGTTTTTAGGTATCCCAAAGATGGTTTCTTCTACTACATATATGGTAGTAGGAGGAAGTAGACTGCCATTGTTCTCCGAAATGAAAATTGCGAGGATGAAATGGGTGATTTTGCTTATGGATTTAGATCAAAAGGGGGAAGATTCCAATAAGAGATGTTGGTAATAAGAAACAAGCTCAGCTTCAATATCAGCGTGATTTAAGATCTTAATTCTTGCCAACATTTTTATGGAGGATATTGTGTTTTTTCTTCTATGATTAAGCATGGAGTGATGGAAAAGTGTGTAATTTTTCTCACCTTATGTGAGAAATTTTATGCATGATTTTTAAAACCAAAGAATCTCCTATTGTTTTCTCCGATATTTGAGATGGGTGATGATATTTTCTTCCTTTGGAACAAGCTCTTATGATCTATCATCAATGCTTATTTGTTGTTTCATATCTTTCATGTGTTATTCAAGAGAAAACTAAGCTTGAAGGTTGTTCCCAAATTATTCATTATTCTATATTTTGATGCAACTTATGAGATATTTGAGTTTTTGTTGAAAATTATTCATGGGAGAGCTTAGATATGAAGGAGCTTCTATCTGCTATGTTTTGGCCTTATCTAGGAAGGATCAATCCAAGAGCCAAAAACTCTTAAAATGAAAAGGTTGATTCATAGGGCTAGTTTTGATGTCCATACTTAGATATATGGGTTTGTGATAGAAGCCTCTATAGTGAAGGATGGAGGATTTCTAAAAAGATATATTTTTCCAGGATATTTTCAAAAATAAGGAAGTGATCTAGTCTGGAGGCAACTTAGTACATTCCTTTACGTTGGTTGTTCCAAGTGAAAGTTCCATTAATGGTCTCGAGATCCACTAGATCCAAGGAAATTTATGGTCTATTTAAAGTATCTTGCCCTATGATCTAGCATTTGAATGCCTCCCTCTTGTCAAAGAGGAATTTTATCCTATTAAATTCTACCCCAATTATCCATAGGAGATCTTCCAACATCCAACTTAGTCTCTTTAGAATGCGAAGGAATTACGATCTTTCATCCTCAATATGTGATCCATATATGTTGGATATGTATCCTTCTTGATATGAGCTTGAACTTTTAAATTTAGTTGTTAAAACTCTATTTTTTCCCCAACACTACATGAGAAAACCCTCTTTAAGATGCCAACATATAGCTATACCTCTCACTTGATTATTTGCATCAATGGCTAGGCTATGGGTTTCTTTCCAATATTTGGAGATAATAGAGGAGATTTTTTCTTGAGCATTTTGTTTCTTGAATCATCATTATATCAAGTTTATCATGGAGAATATGTGTCTTAATAAGCCTTAGATTACCTAACAAATTTAGGCCTCTTATGTTCCATGGGATGATTTTCATTGAGTAGAAGGTGGGGTTGAGGAAAAAGCCTCAGCCATCAGAGTAATTTTTCCTGAGTTTAGCAAGAAATCACATAATTCTTGCAAGGGTTTCTTGTTACTACACCTACCTCTGCACTTATCTTCCATTAAGGGTTTATGTTGGTCTTTCAGGTTTTAAACATTGTCCCAAAGATTAATGGGAGAATGGTTGGAGTGTGCCCATTATGAGTGTAGCTTGGTCTTATCTTTGAGGATTTCTTTGTTTAATACATGGAGCTGATGTTTAGGAATGGCCTTGTGATCCTTCTTCTAGTTGGCTACCATTGCTTACATATCTAAAGAATCCAATTCCATATTCGCACCTCCATCTAGAATATCTTGAGAGCACACATTTGTCATTGAGCTCTTCGAGTTGGTAGGAAACACTAATTAGTGGGGAGAAGAAGGGATGGAGGAGCTTGTAGGATTTCTAAAATGACATTTTTATGGATTTTTTCATCTATCAAATAATAATTGTAGTGACTCATGCTATTCAAGTGAATTTTTGTGGTTTTATTTTTTAAATCGAAATGTTAGGAACCTTTAGTGTTTCTTGATTTTTGATGTTTTCCAACAATCAACAACGCATTTACACATGTCATTCTTCAGTGTTGACTGCCTTGTCTAGTGTAATTAAGTGCTCAATTTTTCAATGATAACAAACACCATCATAAAAAAAGCATCATTTATCCCTTCTCCATACCCACCCTATATGATAGTCATGTAGTCAATGAATAATCAGTTAACTGTTCCATAGGACCCTCCTATTTGAAAATTTACTTAAGTAAGAATCAAATAACATTTCCACTAGATAATTCTTAGGATGAATATCATCCTTCAAAAAGGGTCATCAACCTTTCTCCATCTTAACCCTCCATGAGAACATAATGCTTGAAGAAAGGTGGATGAAATTTGCACAAGACACCATGCAATTAGAATACCATCACCGAGGAAGAGTTCATTAACCCTTCACAATGTTCCACCTCAATGAGAATTCCATGATGGTGGAAGGGTCATGTGACCATTTCTTGAAAGCTCCTATTTGAAAACTTTTCTTGAGGAATGGTTCGATGTCCCTTCCACTAGATACACAAGACAACTATATAAATTGATAAGTTTTGTAAATAAAATGGCATTAAAAGACAATACAACTATATATACCCCTTAATAGAATGGAGTAGTGGAATGAATGATTAAAATGTTTATGGGGGGAGCGAAGAGTGATGCTTAGTGGAGCTAGCTTAGAGAAAACATTCTAGGAAAAAGTGGTTGCTATATCATGTTACACAATTAATAGGCCTCGAACACTAGTTCTCATGGGTAAGACCACTATGAAGGTACATATGGGTAAGAAGCCCTCACTTCAACATCTTCATGTTTTCTATTGTGATGCATGTGCTCATGTGCCCAAGGAGAAGTAGTGGAAGTTGGATAACAAGGTTATTGGATGTATCTTTATTAGTTATGGTGTTGGTATGAAAAAGTACAATATTTAGGATCCTATGTCCAAAAACAATTATACCATAGGAATGATATTTTCAAAGAAGTTAAGCCTTCTCATATATTCATGTGGAAAAATGAGGATGAAAAGAAGTCATGGGTTCATCAACCACCTGAGAGCAAGAAAATTGAACTAAAAAATGGAAAATAATTTCATGATGATCCTAATGACAAGGAGGGCTCAAAGAGTTTAGAAGAAGAGGAAGCATATCCACCTCAGACTTTAAGAAAGTCCATTGGGTAATGAAGGCATCCAAACATGTAGAATTGTTGTTACTCTAGTTTTAAATGTATATTTTCGTTATTTTCTAACATCAATGAGCTTATAACTATGAAAGTGAAAGAGAATCAAATGGACATGAAAGATAAGGGCTACTAAAGATTTTTTATCGGTGAGGAAATGGTTTCACTTAGAAAGAATGATACATGGGACTTGGTATTGTTACTTGATGTAGGGAAAATAGTTGGATCTAATTTTTATCAGAAAGAAGATTGATTTAAATGGCAGTGTTGAAAAGCACAAAGGCATAGTTGGTTGCAAAAGGATACTCCTACATATAGGGGATAGACTATGGTGAGATATTTTCATTTGTTTCTAAGTTAATATTTGTTAGGTTCCTGACATAGGTTTTTATTTATAGATAGAATAGATGGATGTGTTTCTACATGATGACTTGAAGAAGGATATATATATGACACAACTATAGCATTATGTTGAAAAATGTTTTTATATGGTCTTAAAAAATCTCTGAAATTGTGGAACCAAAATTTTAATTCTTTTGAATTGCAATTAGGAGTTCTAAGACCCATATCAAAGCATTATGTGTATTACAAAAAACGATGATGGACATTTCCTTTGTTATCACTCTGCACATATATTAGAGGTTATTCTTTGGTAATAATAAATATGTGATTCATGATTTGATGTATTATCTTTTATCACAATTTGATATGAAGGGCTTGGGGGCTACAAAATATATCTTAAAAATTGTGATCATGAGAGATAGAGAGAATAAAAATCTTTGGTTAAGCTAAAGTAAGCATATAAACTATGTGCTACAACATTTTCACATGGCATATTATAGACCATTAAGTGTTTTGGTTTCTATGGTAACTAAAATTTCAGTTGAGAAGTGTCCTAGAACACCCACATAGATGGAGGATATGGATTATATTCCTTATGCTAATGAAATGGGTATTTCAATGCATGTAATGGTCTCAATGTACTAGACTAATGATTGCCCAAGTAGTGAGATTATTGAATCAATTTATGTATAATCCTAGATGTGAGCAATGGGCTTCAGTGAGAAGGGTCTTTAGGTATTTACAAGGTGATTTCTAATATTCCATTCACTATCATAGTGATGTTTTAGGGGACCCACACTTGATGTAAAAAGTTAATGTATATTTTGATTAGGCAAGGGGTGTATATAGAAGGAAATCTATGAGTGCATATATTTTTTAATTGTTTGGTGAGCTAGTAAGTTGGATGAGAGAGCAACAAGTTGTGGTCACTTTTCCCATTGTAGAGGCAAAGTATATGGCAGATACTGAATCTTGTAAAGAGGTTATTTAGATTATGAACTATCTTCAAAAGTAGGGATATGTCAAAAAGCTATTACAATTCAATAAGATAGTGATGGTGTCATTTGTTTGGTTAAAAACTTGACCTTTCAAGGAAAGACAAACATATAGAGATACATTAGCATTTCATTAGGGGTGTCATAGAAAATGGAAAGCTAATATTAAACAAAGTTGATACTTTGCCTAATGTTGTGGATGCATTAATAAAAATCACTGAGCATAGGAAACTTCAAGTGGTGTTTTAATTCGATGGGCCTTATGGCCCCTAGGAATTAGCTCTGAATTTAATGCATTTTCCCTTATAGTCCTACAAGTTATACGAAAATTGAGATAATGTTGGAAGAGGTGTTTCATACACCTTATAGGCCTACACTGAAGCAAGAAATAAATGTTGAGGAGTATCAAAGCATAACTATCGAATACTAGTGGAAAATAAATAGAGATCACTAGTAGGCAATGAATGCTAAGAAAAAATAGTTAAATATTGAGGAGTATAGAAGCATAACTATCAAATAATGGTGAAAACTAAAAAGATATTGCTAGTAACCAATGAATGCTAAGAATAAATAGTTGGCTAATTAATTGTCAAACATGTAGAATTGGAAAATCATAAATAGTTTATGGTTTGTTATGTCTATTTATTGTGTGCTAGTGTTGGAGGAAACAATGTTTGAGTTTTAGCTTACTACTATCACACTAACAAAATGTATTTGCAATCTAAATTCTACTCCTAAAAAATTTTGTTGAGAGAGTGGAGACTTTATAATATATTGTAACTATTCAATTGTTAAATAATACATTGAGCATGATTTTGAGTGTAGGATTTTCCTCACATAAGAGTTTTAGCAAGGAATCTTTGTGTTTTAATTTGTTTTCACCTTATTATATAAAACTATCTATTTGAAATATTAAATAATCTCTTTAATTACTATAGAAACCGTATTTTACACTTCTACATCCTTTCATTTTCTAATATCATTAACTTTGCACTTCATAAAACATTACCAAAAATAATTTCAACATCACATCATAAATCCCCAATAATTGGCCATTAGAAATCAACCATAATTGGCCATTAAAAAGAGATATCATTATAGATACACATTTAACATCTCATCATTATTCCTCCCCAATAATTGGCCACCAGAAGTCTCCCATAATTGGCCATTAAAAAGAGATATCATTACACATACAGATTTAACATCTCATCATTATTCCTCTCAACATTACCCTAAGACTTTCTGGATCATTTCATGATTATTCCTAGTGTTATCATGGGCATGTGATGGGGTAAGTTAGGTGACTATAAAGGCATATGTTGTTTTAATCCTCTAACTTATATTTTGTGTGTAAGGAAGCAGGGAACCAAAAAAAATGTTCAGATTCTTAGCTTTCGTGAACGGACATATGGCTCGAGCTGTCTTCAAATTATGAACTTTTATGTTTTCTTGTAAAGTTTTCTTTTGTTTCGTAGTGGACATGAGTCAAGTTTAGTACTCATATTTCACACTGGTTGACTGAATGAAAGCTCAATGACAAAATGTATGTAGTGCAACATGGTGTTTCAAGCTAAGTATTATGGACATTACAACTTCATTTACAACTAGTGTGGTGGTGATTAGGTAAAAATGTGGAATGTGTGAAACAAAAAATGACAATTCAATATGGACTTCAATCAATAAATTTTTAATGAATGAAAATTTGAACGTACCAGTAGAATTGGGTATTTGTTCATAAAGTTTAATTGTGTGTCTAGTATCACCTGGTTGGATAGTCTAGGGTTTATCTCACCAGAGTTGCTTTTTTCAGTTTCTTTTTGTCTTGATATAACCAACCTCTCTAGTCTATGTAGTTGATGATAGGAAAGTGAAATATTTATTATGCAATGAATCAAGCCACCATTGTTGTGCCTAGGTAGTAGAAGGTGGAGGCAGGAGAAACCAACCCAACCCTAATTGGATACATCTTTCATACTGAAACTCAATAAAGGGATGTTCAATGACTCAACGAATGCGTTGGTATTTCGGACCACATTGTCATGATACTATTGTTTCATTGGAATCTTCAACTTAGTGAGTTTTCTATTATTAAATCCATTTAAAAGCATTTTTTAAAAATCACAATTTCCTACGACAACTATATCATAAGATTCACAATTTCCTAGCACAACTATTATATCATAATTTTTTTTTTCTAATTCATCAATTTAATTTCCTTGGACGAAAATTAAAGTCTATTGTCACGTTATTTGGTTCCTAACTTGCCAACCCTCAAATTTCAAATATGTTTATGTCTTCAATGTATGTTAACTGCTTACGTCTACATTCTAACCATCAAATTCACAAGATTTTGACAGAGGAAGAGTTATGGGCATAAGTCTCATGAGACATTTAATGGCATATACTTGGCAATGGATACATTATTATAGACCTCAGTGGCATTGCCCATTTAGTCTTGTGATGCACTTTGTTGATGTCGGTGCTACTAGTTTATCACGCCACTTTTTTGGCACATGGACAGTGCTTTGACATGGCAGACAATGAACATCATGCATATACATGGAATGGCTGATAGGACTTTGGTATGGAAGACAATATATATATTATATGACATGGAAAACATAGTATCCATGACAGGGTAGTCTCCCCAGTGACATGATATAGTAGATGTGGCAAACAACTTGATGTATCTTGATCCACAATATGTATTCTTTATTTCTCTTGATCGATACACTTTGTTTCTCTATAATATAGTTGGCATCAAGATGCTTTGGTGTTCTTTAGATATTGTTATCAAAATGGATTTGTTTGCTCGAAGGTATTCTCCCATGAGCCGAGATCACATTCCAGGTTTCCCAAATAAAATTCCTAATGTAGATTGGTAGAGGAATTTGCGTACGTTTAAGGATGATGATGGAATGATGCTACTTTAAATCTGGTTAGATTTCACATGCATATTCGTAAATTGAGGGTTGATTTTCCTGAAGATTGCTTGATGAAGTTATTCATGGCCACTCTGGAAGGTGAAGCCTGATCTTGGTATGAAAGTTTACCATCTGCTTGTATTTAGTGTTTAAAATCTTTTCATGCCATGTTCTTTGAAACGTATAAAGAATCATATCCATCATTAATATTAGTTCAGAACTGTTGCAAACATGTTTATAGTTTTATTGAAAATCTTGAAAGAATTTATGAAGATGATGAATTCATGGACGATGAGATCATGGAAGCCCTGTATGAAAATTCATTTCAGCAGCATAAAGAGAGCTTAGGATACTTGTCAAGATGCTCAGGAAACTTTGCAGCAGGTTTAAGATCTTAGTACAATGGAAAATGATGAAAGAGAAGGTCTTATTTCAGATCTGCTCATAGCAGAAGACAGTATGCGGGAAATCAAGTTTCAATTTCAGATTGTGATAAAGTCAAGTTGGCTATTTCAGATCTAGATTTAGATCATGATGATGAAGAGTACCTTGTTCTGAATCCCATGAAGGAGAGCCCTGTTGTTGAGATCATCAGAAATGGAGAAGACAGAGTTATTGACCCAAGTGTTCTCATTTGATTAGAAAAAAGCCTTCATGAGGAGGTAATCCAGTCATTTCATGAAAAACAAGATCAGATCTTTGTTCATGTAAGTGAAAAAACTTCTTTGGATAACTCAGTGGTAAATGATAGAAGTGTTAGTTTTGAGTTTCAAGAACCATCTTAAGTTTTCCCTCGTATGACTGATGAGTGTGATAAGAAATATGACAATTTGATTGCCATGTAATATGAAGATGATAAAAGATGTTATCAAATTTCAGAAGACCCAAGAATTGAGGACTGTCATTCAATTTTTCCATGTTTTTCCATGTTATTTCAAGAAGACCATAATTTCTTGAGAAAAATAAAAGAAAAAGTATTACCTCCTCTATCTGAAGATGAGATAGATCAGCTCCTAAAAGATCATGTTATAGCCTAAGCTAATGTAGGTTTACAGTGTTCACATCGTCAAGAAGGTGTTAGTGAAGCTTCTTCCACTTTTGAGATTGAGTATGAGCCTGAGAGAGACAATAGGCTAGAAATCGAGTCAGAATTTCTCATGCTCGAGGAATTTACATCTAACACTCAGATAGTAGAAGCTTATACTTCTCTATGCCTTCCTATCAATCAACAGACAACTGTTCTTTCAGATCATAATGAAGGGAATACTTTTATTTTTGCTGCTGGATCTCAAGACAAGCTAGTGCTTCAGGATTTTCAAGATCCCTTCGGCATTCTTTTGCAAGCATTAGAGAAGATGAATGTTGCCTAGTTCATTAGCATATGCCTTGGTTTCAGTTGTTATTGTTAGTTGCCTACATGTACATCATTCTACCTACTCAGGGAGAATGATAGCATAATTTCAGTATGTAGCAATCTGTTAGATTGGTTACATTGGAAGGCCCACTTCACATGATTGTACATATTTCACCAGTAGGTAGGTGTTTGTCATCATGATTTGAAGACCTCAAATCTTGATGGTCTATTTCCATTAAAAATCTTTGTAAGTACTTGAGTCAGTATCAGTCTTGAGTGAGTTTCGGTTTTTAGTCAGTTCAGTTTTGAGTCATTTTGAGTCATAGCGTCAGTTTTGGCTTTTGAAGTTTATTGATTGTATTGCCCAATGGATGAGGCACTAGTCTACTCTGCCAGAGATCTATGGTTCTTGGCACCTCCAAGGAGCTACCATCCCCATTGGAGCCAATGTTAGTGTCAGTGTCTTCACACTTCCATCAGTGATCAAATTGCTCTTTTGCATGCATATTAGGTGTCTCATTGAATCAGCGACATTCCATTAGGTCATGGATCAACTAATTGTAGTGGTTTCATGTTAGTTTCCCTCATGCCATCCACCTGCTGACTTGTTTACACATTTTTTTTAGTCATTCACAGTCATCTTGTTTCATTTCATGTATAACAACTAGTTCTAGGGTTTAGTCCCATTAGGTCCTAGGATTTGTCAATCGTGCTCAAATAAAGCAGTCAGCAGGCACATGAAGGTTCATAAAGTCATAAGTTTACTTTTGATATGTTTAATAAATCTTTTTCACCTCAAAACTCTGTTTTGAGGTGAAAACAGAGTATTTTTCTATTTTAATGATTTTCATGTAAATTCAATTATTTTTATATGTAATAAGCACTCAACAGTTGTTCTTGGTCACCATGCCAATTCATGCCACTCCAAAAGCAAAAGTATCAAGACATGAGTCCATCAAATCGCCAAGAAAAATAGTCAAACTTCAAACTGTAAAATAGAGTTTTTTAGAAAGTTTCCAAGACTTTAGAAAAGTGGGTTTGAAATGCAGAAAGATTAAAATGTAAGGTATATAAAGAAAAATCATGATAGAAAGTCATTTCATTGTAAAAAAGGGTCAAGTGGAGAGCTAAAATCACATTTTGAAGAAAGGGTGAGTAAAAAGGGAAGCAAAATCGAAATTTGGTGCAAGTTTGCCTGGCGCTGTGCATTGGGAGCATGACACTGCACATCAGAAGGGCATTACGCATCAATCACTTTTGTCCTTCATTAAAATACATTGGCGCTACGCATCAAGCCAACGCTGCGCATTGGGTGAACCACGTTGCACATTGAGCTGCCAAGGTTCTAATTCACCTAAATTCATCCTCCATCAACTCTTTTGTTGCATTCACCTCCTAAGAAGTAAGTATCAACATTTCTTAAGCTTGAATAGGGTTTTCATGTATGGTTCATGATTTTTTGTCTCTTAAAATTCAAACCCTAGTTTTCTTCTACACAGTATTTCATACCATTGCAAACCATAATTCCTTGTCCCTTTTCCCAACTTCATTGCACTAAAACTACCCTTTGATTCTATTTCCCCTTTCCCTATTTTCGTTAAGAAACTAATCCCATTTATCAAACCCTAGGAACCTCATACATCAAAACCCTAGCTCACCAAATCCTTCCCTTCATTTTCCTACCTAATCTCATTACTATTGTTCCATTTACAAAATCTCTTCATACTCACCTTTTTGTTCCCACCTATTATCCATTATTCATTATATCATCACCACATTATCTCATTGAGACAAGGATTGAAAGAGGCAGTGAATCAGATTTTGAAGAGGACACGCTTAGTGATAGCTCAAGAGAAAGAAATTTGTAGCAAAGGAAGCCTCACAAAGGTGGAAAAATCATTAGGGAGGAACCTTTCAGCATGAGTGAACTCCTTGCTTTCCCACTAGCCACCACATGTTTCAGATATCAATCCTATTTTGAGTTTTGTGAAATGGTTGAGAGAGCCCTAATAAAGGGCAAGACAGAGAGTTAACCTTGATTGAGGAGGATGTCACTAACTTGGGCTCTCAAGGCTCAAGAATCAAGGACATGATTATCAAAGAGAAGGAGGCCGAAATACAAGCCTTATCACTTAACCTTGAGAGGCCCAAATGGATTATTAACTATCTTGAGCAGCAAAACAAACAATTGATAGATGAGCAAGCTATTATGGAGCTACAGATGATTAGGAAAGATAGGAAAGAGGCAAAGAAAACAGAGATCGAGATTACCTCCCTTGAGCAAGAAATTGAGAATGATCGAGAGACATGGTTGGAAAGGGTGAACATTCACCTTGAGAAATTGCTTGAGAAAGCCAAGCTAAGAAGAGTTTTGAGGAACAAGAAAGAGCATGATAAACTCGAAATCTTGGCTGAAGCTTCATTAGATTAGCAAAACACTTAATGAGTTTTCATCTTACCAAATTTGAGGAAATGTTGGAAATTTGTTTGTCATTTTACATCTTTGAAAATAGAAACACATGAAATTTCAGCCAGTGGCACTGTGCATTGAATTGGTGCATCCTCTTGAAAAATGGCTTTTAGATTTGGATTCAGCATAGAAAAATAAGCAAACCCAAAAAGTTTCATCAATTTTGGAGAATATATTGGCTACCAAAAGGGCAAAAAACACTCAAAAAATGCCTCTTTGCCACTTTTTGGACCCACAGGAAGAAGTCTTGGGAGAATTGAGTATGGAAGGGGAAAATCAACTACAAATCAGGAAATTCAATATGTTCCAGAAACTAGATAGGCAAATCTTTCCAAAAAGCTATCTTGGGCCTGATTTGGATGAGTGGAAGGCCTCCAAAAGATTCACTAAAGCGGTGTTGTGCATGAGGCTCAGGGCACTGCGCATCAGGAAAATTTTTGTCAATTTTGCCTAAAAGTCAAATTTTGCCTAGTTTCTTTAGTAGTTGAATTCTTCTTATTTTCTTGGTAAATTTTGCATGGTAAATTATGTAATATGATGTAAATATTGATGGAAAACACTTGATGGGGTAGATACATCAAATCAAAAGTGGTTTTGAACTGAATGTATCAGTTTCCTTAGTTTTAGAGGCAAGTTAATCCATTGCCTATTTTATTGTTCCTAGTTTAGATGCTATTGAAACAACTCCTTGACTCATGGATTCAACCCCTGATGATTAGCATGAGTTGTTTGATGCCTATATTATGTTTTCTCTTAGTCCATTGCAAAGGTTGGACTTTGGTAGAAGTGGTGGCACTCATTGAATTGTGTCAGCAGTTTGGCAAGGAATAAAACTAGGTTTCACAACTATTTTTGTGGGATTCTTGTGACAATGAGTTTATGTATTATTTCTTCTTTGTAATGAGTTTTTCTTGTGTTTTATGTATCCAAATCCATCTTTATCTTGTAAAACTAAGTGAATCAAGGTGAATGGACAAAATACACTACTGTGCTTTATCTTGGGAATGCATTTGGTTTTCAATGTTTTCAATTGTTTGAAGAGGATTCATATTTCCTTTATGCCCTCCTCAACTCATTAGCTATCTTAATATACCATATCAATCCATTTCTTATCCATAAGAACTTGTCTACCTCGTCCCACAGAACATGACTGTATCCCTGAGTTGATTTCCCGGACTCAATTTTCCTTCTCCAATTGATCCATCAACCAAAACCTAAAATCAAAATAGAAACCCTAATCTACTATACCTAGCCTAAAATTAGAATTCATTTCAATCATATCAAGACATAATTGCAACTATCCTCATTGAGATTGATAAGGAGAAAGCCCTCTCCCAACCTAGTAGGGCTAGCTACTAGGTTAAGCGTGGTTTGTGGTTATCCTCGGATTTCCTCCCTTAAGCCTGAGGTCAATCTAGGCTCTTTAAGATATGGAATAAACTCACATTGCTCCTCTATATTGGAAGCATCATTGTAGCTTCATGTTCCGGATTATCCACAGTTTCCAGTTCAGTCTGTCGACGTTTCGAACCCCAACGGGGGTCCATCATCAGGACACTTCTAAAGGATAGAAATGAAATGAATGAAAGATGAAAGATGAATGAAAGATGAAAGATGGAAGCATCATTGTATGGAGAGACCTAGTTGCAGTTTACTGTTGGGCTAGGCCATAGGCCATAGCGAATAGTGGAGACCTTTTTAGGAGTTGTGTTCATAAGAAATCCTATAGTGTAGCATAGTGAAAGTGGTGTTGCACAATGATTATTAGTGCATCATGATGAGATAAGGCATAGTAGTGATGGGTACAACATGGTGATGGAATCAACTTGGAGGATTAGTTGAAGTAGTTTGTCTTCACTTGAGTTTATATCAACTACCTCATGTGTCATCTTCTCAGAGAAGATCTATGCTCTTATTATGAAAAATCAAAATGTTACTTTTAATGTATATGTACTCTCTCTCTCTCCCCTAAACTATTGAAGAATATAAGAAGAATATATCAAGGGTTTCCCCACATTGGGGTTTGTCCCTGGCTGGTGCCACATCTTGTGTCCTCTTGTCTTGGCTTGTTTTCAGAATTTATGTTTATGTTCTATCTGCATTTTACTATCACACTAAATGTGATTTCTAATCTGGAATTGATATTGAGCTAATATGGAAAATTGAATTAAATTTTCTCTCAGCATCGAACATACCTAAAATTAACAGCTTAGAGCTTGGTATAGCAGAATCGACAGCTACATGATTAAGATGGATTTTACTGAAGCAACATTGAGCCTATTTTGTACACAAAGGTAAATGAGTATGGAAAAATTTTGATTGTTTGCGTATATGTTGAGAACATGATTTTTTCAGGTGATTTTGAGTTAGATGAATTTAAAGCAGCCATGATGAAAAAATTTGAGATGACAGATCTCGGTCTCATGAAATATTTTCTTGGCATAGAAGTTAAGCAATCTAAAAAAGGAATTTTTATTTTTCAAAATAAATATGCTAAATATTTGTTGAAAATATTCAAGATGGAAAATTGCAAACATGTCCCTACACCAGTTGCAACAGGTACAAAGTTAAACAAATATGATGAAGGATCAGATGCTAATCCAACTCTATTCAAAAGAATGGTTTACAGTGTCATGTATCTCACAAATACAAGACCAAATATCATGCAAGGAGTGATTTTAATTTCCATATTTATGGAGACTACAAAAGACACACATTGGAGTGCAAGGAAAAGAATTATGAGATGCATAGAAAGAACTAGATATTGTGTCATAACTTATGCAAGCACATAAAAGAAGGATTTGATTGGATACACATATAGTGATTTTGAAGGCAGTTTGGATGATAGGAAGAACACTTCTAGTTTTATGTTCCATCTTGGTTCAGGTGTGATTTCATGGGCATCTAAGAAGCAACTCATTGTGACACTTTTGTCAGTAGAAGCAAACTATGTGTTGACACCTAATCGGAGGGATTGGGTGTACAACTGTAATTAATGTAAATAAATAATAGAGAAGATAGATAGTCATCGAGAGATGAACATAGTAATGACTCCCTCTTGTATATAATAATGAACAACCTGAATGAATAATATAAGTTTTGATTTGAGGATTTACCTCCTGGTTTGACTAGTGTTGGCTGGATAAATTGTTCTTGTAGACAAGACCGATCTCCCTAGTATCAACTAATATCTAGCAACAAGCAGGACAAGCAAATCTACTTTTCTCTAAACATATTGCGATTCATTAATAAAAACTAAGAGGTGTTTTACTTAAGTCCAACACTAGTTTGTGGCAACCATGCTCCAACAGCTTCAAGAGTTTCCTTTTAATAACCTGCAATCACAAACAAGCACACATCAAAAAACACCTGCATAGCTAATATAATAAATCATGTTCATCATAGTGATCAAGGAATCTATGAAATAAACCATAAGACATAACTTATTGAGAAAAATAAACTTGATTGTATTAACTTTGAAATAGAAGAACTTTACAACCTTGGTGCCTTGATTCTATACAAGCTCTTCCAAGGGTCCAAACAGGAATATCCTCTACTTTGACAAGCCTCACTATCTTCCAAATGAGATCAAAAGGTATGTAATCTCTCCTCTCAAAAGCTTAATTAGGAAGACTAAGTTCCCGCAGCATTTACCCTCAAAAATATTCAGCTTTCAACCTCTCAAGTAACCAGCCCAATGCTTCATTTTATAGTGCAACGGAAGGAAGTTACAGGTCCACCATTGAAGGGATAGAGTCCTCCTTCAAAGGGATAAGCTCCTCACATCAAGGGGTTAGCTCCTTAAGGAATGGGATGTATGAACCCTCAAGAAGCAAACTTGCCACCACAAGATTCCCTCTAGAAGCTTCCAGAAATGACTCAAAGTGAGTCTTTAAGAATGTACCTGCGCCTTTTTAACTTTTACAGGGGTTCGCACCCATAACATAGATACAGAGTGGTAAGGTGCACAAGGGACATGACCAATAGGTGCGGTACCGTAGGTAATGCTAAGAGAAAGTGTGAAACCAGAGTTTTAGAAAATTTTAAGGTCTTTCTCTTATTCTCAAGGCTTGATATGAAGAACTGAGGTTTAAGACTTGCAAAGGAGGTAAGTATGAGTGGTGATAGACTCACATAGATTGCAGAAAGTCATGGTGACTGCAACAATTGGGTATCATAGCAGGCACCAATTTTTGGCTTTGTTTTTCTTAATTTGTAACTCCTATTCTGTTTTTCCTTTGTTTTGCATCTTTCATAGGCTAACATCTCTATCAAATCCCTGCAAAATTTCATTCGTTGTTTGATACAGTTGTTGAAGTGCGTTGCATTGGAGCTAGCTGTTTTCTTATTCACCGCATACCTTTTTTTATATATAAACTACCAATGGTGATGACTTAACCTGCTCGAACACAGTTCCCGACATCTAACTTTATCGGGTTCATTTTACACCGCAGATCCAATCTCCCAAAATCCGACAGTTTATAGCAATTTCAGGTGCATTAGTTGCATGAGAGTTACCCACCCGATACGAGAAATTTTTATCTCTCCCCTAGTTGCTACATGTCAACCGCTTAGTGGAATCAAGTGTTCCCCTCTCAATACCACTTACCAATTTATCCGCCCGAAATACCGCTTATCACTTTAAAATTTCCTTCTATCTTAGTTAATGCCCAGACTTCTTCACTTCTGATAACTCTTGATCTTCTACAACCGATGACCCTCCTCTGTATTTCTTCACTGCTCATCTCCACTGCTCATCTCCACTGATTCATCTCCGTCATTCATATCTATAGTAAAAGAACTACAACTACAGTCAAACTCTAGTATACAGGTGAAAGAAAATGATACCAAGATTATATTAAGTTGAATGCTATCGATATAACACTATTGGTATAACAATTTTACGAGTAAAATTTTGCAGCAACAATATTTTCCTCCACTATACACAGATTTTACAAGGCATTCAATTATATCTATTATGGGAGTAGTTCCCAATGGAAAGGAGAATTATCCTGAATGGTCGTGAAAAATACAACACACTCTCATTTTTAATGAGCTATGGAAAGGAGTGTGTGTTGGAGAAGGAGACGAAGCACCAATCCAGCCTACCTCAGACAAGGAGCTCGCCATTTGGGAAAATAAGAACAACAAATCCTATGCATTGATTGTAGCATCAATAAGTGAAGAGGTGATTCAACACATTTCACCATTTTCAAATGCATTCGAAGCCTTAAAAAATCTAAAAGAACTCTATGACTTACACTCTGCACTGAAGTTGTTCAACTTGTGATTAAACTCTTCACCCTTGAATTATGAAATAATGATCCTCTTGCTCTTGCATCTAAATTAAAATCTCTAATGCATGATATCAAAGTCACTAAGGTTGAATTGGATATTCGTATGATCACTTTTCTCAAGGCACTTTATTGTACTTACTCCAATTATCTTGAGTCATTACAAGTAAATGGAAATCTCAAAGATATTACCTTTGACTCCCTTCTGAAAAAATTTGCTGAAAGAGAGAAAGATTTTGGAAAGAAGATAGCCCCTGAATCTTCTAAAGAGGCTGTGTGCCTTGCTCATAAAGAAACGAATCTTTCCCAAGATTCTTCCAAAGGAAGAGGTGGTCGAAGAGGAAGAGAAAGATATTTCAGAGGCAGGGGGGGCAGACACTCTCAAGGAGAAAAGTTAGGTTTGCACTACATATGCTGTAAAAGAAATGGATCGCATGATGCCTCCACATGCAAGTTACCTTGGGACAAAATTGAGAAACAAAGAAACCAACCCAAAGGTAAAACTAATGACATAGACAAAGGTAAAGAACTTGAATCCACTCATTATGTTGTCGCACAATGTAATATTGGAGTAAATGAAGACTTATTTAATGTTTCACTTGCTTCTTGGAAAAATAATTGGTTGCTTGATTTAGAAGCAACTTGCCACATGACTCATAGAAAAGTTTTTTTTGAAGAATTCACTGACAATGTTGATGGAGTAGTATACTTTGCAGACCAATCAAAACTCAAGCCATCAAGGCTTGGCACAATCAGGCTTAAATTGTCTGGTCTTCCAGACTTTCTTCTGCATCAGGTTTTATATCTCCCACAGCTGAGGATAAAATTGTTGTCTTTGGTCCACATCCGCCAACAAGGTCACTCCATTCATATGTTTGATGGCAAGCTTGAGGTAAGAAAAGCATCTGACCACTCACTTGTCATGACAGGGATAGAAGAAGAAAGGCTTCTCAAGCTACAGGGTACCTCTACTCATGCACAACATTTCTCATACAATTCTTGTTATGAAGAAGGTACACTTCCATCAAGTTTATTATGGAATGCTAGATTTGGACACTTGAACTATGAAAGCCTCTGCTTTTTGAATAAAAATGGTGTTACTAGTTTGCCTACAATTCCTAGAAAGCTTAAGCAATGTGATCCTTGCATTCTAGGAAAGCATAGCAAACAATCCTTTCATGATTCACACTCTAGAGCACATAGAAAACTAGAACTCATTTATTCAGATTTATGTGGTCCAATGCCTGTTCCTTCTGCAAAAGGAAATAAATATATGATGACATTTATTGATGACTACACCAGAATGTGTTGGGTTTATTTATTAAAGAACAAATCCAATGCTTTTCAAACATTCAAGAACGTTTATACATGGATTGAAAATGATGCATAATATAATATTGGCTCTATTCGCACTGATAATGGAAAAGAATACACTTCAAATGAATTTAAAAACTATCTTCACCAACATTGGATCAAACATCAAACAATTGTGCCTTATAATCCCCAACAGAACGGTGTAGCTGAAAGAATGAATAGAACAATCTTAAATATGGTACGCTCCATGTTGTTCTTCAAAAATGTAAAAATGATGTTTTGGGCTAATGCAGTTCTATGTGATGTATATATAAAGAATAGATGTCCATCTAATGCTATTAGAAACAAGACTCCTTTTGAAATGTTGTATGGACACATTCCTTCGGTAAAGCATCTCAGGGTCTTTGGTTCCACCTGTTATGCCTTGATACCAAAGGTACATAGAAACAAAATTGGTGCAAGAAGTCATAAGTGTATCTTCCTAGGGTATTCAAACACCTCCAAAGCATACCATCTCTATGATGAAGTCAACAAAAAGTTTGTTGTATCTAGAGATGTAATCTTTCTTGAATCATCCAAAACTAACAATGTTGTTGAAAGGAAACTTGATCGCTTGGATAGATTCACAAATTCAAAATCATTTCAAGAATTTGATAATCAGATTCCACATCATGAAGGGGGGATTCCTATACTAGATCAACCTGTGGAATCTTCTTCTGAAGCACTATCTCCCCTGCATGAAACTCCAACAACGGATGATACTTTGAGTGATGTGATTGATAGAATTGCGAGACTCAATCTTGATTTAGTCCCAATGCAATCAATGGAGTAACCTAGACCATCTGAGAAAGGTCTCCCAAAGTGGGTGACAAAGACACTTGAAAGTGTTCATCCTGATGAGGTTGGAAAGACAGGAACTAGAAATTCATACCAGAAAAGTGGAGGTAATGTAGATGACTTTGATTCACCTATTGATATGGATGTTTCTTATGATTGTGAATTCAATTTGTCTATAGATTTTGAACCAACTTCCTTCAAAGAAGCTACTTCTCATGATGAATGGAAAGAAGCAATGCAAAAGGAGTATGATACCTTGATAAACAATGGCACTTGGAAGCTGGTTGATCCTCCATTGGGAACTAAACCAATTGGCTGCAAGTGGGTCTACAAGAACAAGTATAACGTTGATGGCTCACTTGACAAGCACAAAGCTAGGCTTATGGCAAAAGGTTTTGCGTAGAACGAATGGGTCAATTATGAGGAAACTTTTGCCCACACAACAAAATGGCTACCATCCAAACACTCTTTGCCCTAGCAGCTTAGAACAGCTGGAAAGTCCATCAAATGGATGTAAAAATAGCTTTCTTGAATGCAGATCTAAAAGAAAATGTTTTTATGTCCCAAAATAAAGCATTTGCTATGAAAGGACATGAATGTAAAGTATGCAAACTTCTGAAATCCTTGTATGGCCTCAAAAAAGCACCATGAGCCTGGTACGAAAAACTGACTGAGCATCTTCTAAAACTCAATTTCAAACATTATGATCTTGATGATGCAACTTTGTTTGTCAAGAAAGTTGGCAAAATAGTTGTATACCTTGTGGTATATGTAGATGATCTTTTGAAAACAGGAAACAATGAAAGCTACATTGCATCCATAAATAAGGAATTGAAAAAAGGTTTTGAAATGACTGATTTGGGCTATGTTCATTACTATCATGGTATTCAAGTAACTCAACATCTAAAGTCTCAAAAGAAGTACATTGGAGATCTGTTGAACAAGTTTGGCATGACTAAATGCAATCCTCTGACTACTCGAATGGGATAAAACTTAAAGCTCACATCTATTGAAGGAAAATAATTTGAGGATGCAACAAAGTATAGACAACTTGTAGGAAGTCTCAACTACCTAACTACTACCATACCAGACATTTCATTTGCTATTGAAATCCTCTTCAAATTTATGCAAAAACCTTGTGAGGGACATTGGTCTACTGCGAAAAGAGTCCTAAAGTACTTGAAGGGAACTCAAGACTTTGGAATCAGGTATACATAGGTGGGTGACTTCAAATTGATTGGTGTTTCTGGGAAAACTAGTGTCTTTTCGATTTGCTAGTCCCACTAAGATGAGTAGCTATCTTAGAAACAAACAATTCAAAGCACTTCAAGATTTCCTTTATGTATGATAGATAAGAGAGAAGCAAAGAGGACCAACTTGTATCTTCCACTTGGCTCCTTGCTTGTTTCCTCTCTCCCCTGATAGAGCTTGCCACTCTTCTCCTACTTGTCCTACTTTAGAGAATACCTGTAGAGGCAAAGCAACAAAACACTATCAAAGCATATTGATCTATGATATCATAAACAATGCACAATTAGAAATACATTACCATACAATTGCATCTACAAAAAAAAATATTCACAGATACACGATTATATGGAGGAAAACTCAAGGAACTTTATTGATAGTAGAAATAGAAGAGAGGATTACAACCTAGCTGTCTGATCTAGCATCATCCTCCCAACATGAAAGCCCTCTTCACCTCATGAAAAGCAAGATCACCCAACAATACAATGTTTCATCTCAAAGAGAAACCAACAACACTTCCTTACAAATTACAAAATTTCAGCCTATAGATCTCTCAAATGAGGGATCCATTTATAGATATTTGCAGAGGGGTGTGTCATCTTTTGGGTTTTTGATTAGTGTCATTTCACTGATAGTTCTTGGTTCCACTAGGAGATTTCATGATCTCTTACTCATCCCTAGGTGAATTCAGAGAGGCAAGTGTCATATGAGAAGTTTCTAGAAGATTCTCTGGGTTTCCACTTAGCAAACTGTCTCTGCCATTTGTCTACTCTCGCCCATCGCACCCAACAGAAGGCTCTTTCAGTATGCATCGCACCTGGCTAGTGTAGCAGCAAGTATGCATCACACCTTAACCATGGAGCAGTCTGTATGGTCCAGTTTTGGCCAGTTTTGAGTGGTTTTCCAGGTGGAACCTCTAGGAAATGATGTAATCAGTTGACCATGATTATTTAGGGTGTGAAACAACACTTTTAGGGGTTTAAGAACCCTTGGTTTATCAACATATGTGATTGGGGTTGCAATGCTCAAATATGTCTATAACAATTCGATACTCTGATTCAAACTTCGATGGAGACAAAGAAACTAGGGTATCTACTTCAGGTTATGCTATGAGTCTTGGATCAAGAGTTGTCTCCTAGAGATCACGCAAACAATCAGTTCCAACAGATTCCACATCAAAGGCAGAATATGTGGCGGCAACTAAGGCAACGTAAGAAATTGTGTGGCTGAGGAAAGTTCTTGAAGATTTGCAGGTAAAACAAGTAAAATCAACTCCAGTCATGATTGACAATACCTCTGTAATAAAGTTGGCTAAGAACCCGAAGTTCCATGATCAAACAAAGAACATCAACACTAACTATCATCTAATTCGACATCATGTTGAGGCCAAAACAATCCATCTCTGAAATTGTTCCACTAATGAGCAAATTGTAGACATCTTCACCAAATAACTAGGAAGAGAAAATCTTGAAAGATTCAGAACGATGCTTGGACTCAACAACATCCCTTCAAATAGGGGGGGGGGGGATGTTGACACCTAATCAGAGGGATTGGGTGTACAACTGTAATTAATGTAAATAAATAATAAAGAAAATAGAGAGTCATCGGGAGATGAACCAAACAGTTACTCCCTCTTGTATATAATAATGAACAACCTAAATGAATAATATATGTTTTGATTTGAGGAGTTACCTCCTGTTCTGACACTATGTAGCAGAAACACATCAAGCAGTTTGGTTAAGAAGAGTATTTGATGGACTCAAGCCAAAACAACAAAGATCAACAACAATATATTGTGACAACACATCAACAATTCCACTATCCAAGAATAGTGTGTTTCATCAGAAGATCAAGCATCCTGATACTAGATATCACTTTATTAGAGAACTTGTGAGCAATGGAGAAGTTCACTTGAAGCCTTGTAAATATAGTGATCAATTGGCTGAATTATTTACTAATCCATTAGCAAAATATGTGTTTGAGTTTCATAGAAGAAACTTGGGTGTTGTAAGCCTAGCTGAGACATAGACCAATAGGAATGTGTGAGTTTTCATGAGTCAAGTTTTCGTTTAGTAGACATAATTAAGGGGGAGTGCTAAAATAAACTAATTACTCCTATGTGAGGAGTTGGCTAAAACTAGAGAGTCTGTTAACTAAGAAGTTGGCTAAAACTAGAGAGTCAATTAACTAAGTGTTGAGGGTTGAATATTGGAGTGTTGAATCAATTCGATTTATGTGATAGATGAATTCTAGTGTGTGGTTTCATGTCAAGATATTTTAGGCAAGTCGTTAGTCGAAAAGGTTAAATACCCCTCACCGAGTTTGTTGTAAGTATCAAGTTTTGTTTGCCCAATAGAATAGTCGTAGCTTGTATGTTTTGTGTGTGAATTTGTGTTTTGTCTCCTCTACCTTTCCAACACACTCTCTTTGAGACTAAAAAATAGTCAAGGGTGCTTAAAAAAAATAGAATACAATATTCAAACCCTAAGCCAAAGGAAAAGCTAACCATAACTAGCTATGCAACATTCAAATTTCTAGGAAAAATTCATTGAGGAATAAATTATGAAGCCGTCATAGAAATTCAACTAATCATGCAACGTTAAAATCTTTAGGAAAAATTCAATGAGGAATAAATTATGAAACCATCATAGAAATTCAATTAAAAACAAAATTATTGATCCATCCAAAGAAATTGATTAAGAAAAAATATACATAAAATGTGCAGATGGGTGCTGTAGAAATTTCTCATAATAAATATGGTTTAATTAGAATTAAAAAATAAGACAATATAAGAAAATAAATTCATATTGCACAAATATTCTGTATATTCTCATATGATTAATAAAAAAGTATTAAATCCGAAAACTAAACTACTTGCACACCCAACCATGTAATTTTCAAATCTTCACAATAAAAGATTTGTTTGCCAATGCAATAGAACTACATTACCCTAACTACTATGAATATGACTGTTGTAGATGTTTCCATTCCATGCCACTATGGTGTCGAAATTAGTACTGTTGGACCCTTCCCCAAAATCTCTAAATGTGTTAGAAAACTTGCACAGATGAACCTAGCTAGTAAAGGTTGAATACATAGCTTTGCAGAGCAAAAACACTAAAAGAAAATCGAAAGAACAAAAGAATGATTCATTAGGAAATAGGTTACAATGCTCATGATATAGCATTATTGGGTGAAGATCCCAAGGTAATGCACCATAGTGGTGATCAATGAGAAGACTCAACACCTACAACAAGTTCTAGAGAGAACTAGCCAGTTGCAGAGTGAAAGAAAGAGCAAATCAGGGAGTAAATCATGCAAAAGAACTAACCAATTGCAGAGTTAAAGAAGGAGAAAATCAAGGAGTAAATCATGCAGAAGGAATCTTGCATGTAGTCCCATGCTCTAAATAAGAGTTTGCATGTAGGTGTGTAGTAGTTCCAACACCCCCCTTGAACACCACTATGGGGAAAAATAGAAAATGGGCCCTAGCAACTAAGGCCAAAGGTCACCCATAATACAGTTCAACTTGTACTAAAATTGAGGAAAGAGGGAAAACCTCGTGGGAAAAACCCCCCCCTCAAAGTACAATGTAATCAAAAGAAAAGATGAAGAAAAGACAGTTGCTAAGAAACTGTGTCCTTCACTCCAAGACGATCACGCAGAGAGCGAAAATTTTGCTCAGTCAATGTCTTGGTGAAGATGTCTACAGTTTGTTCTGTTGAAGGACAGAACTGCAAATCAATGACCCAATCATGTACTAAGTCTATGATGTAGTGCATATGGATCTCTATGTGCTTCATTTGTTGTTGCTATACTGGCTCCCTGCAAAATTTGAGAGTGCTCTGGTTGTCACAACAGATGACAATGGGCTGGTGGAATTGGACACCCAACTCAATGAGGAAGTGTTGTAGCCATAGATCCTGAATGGTGATGTTGACTACTCCTTTGTACTTGACCTCAGTTAAAGAGAGATCAATAGCAGCCTGCTTCTTGCTCGACCAACAGATAGGGCCAGATCCTAGACTGAGTGAATATCTAGAGGTGGACTTGCGATCAATGTTGTCTCCCGCACAATCAGAATCTATGAAGCCAAGGAGATTCAATGCAATTCTTGCTACATAGTGAATCCCGAAGATGATGGTGCCCTGCACATATCGGAGGATGCGCTTGGCAGCATTTCAATGTAGCTCATGTGGCTCCTGCATGTATCTGGAAACAACCCCTACTGCATATGAGATATCTGGTCTGGAGTGGGTGAGGTACAGTAAGCTCCCCACTAGCTGTCGGTAGAGAGTGCTGTCAACTAATGGAGCTTCACCTCCATCCTCAAGGTGAACCCCAGATAGAAACGGAGTCGGTGCTGGCTTGTAGTTAGTCATGCGAAATCTCTCGAGGAAATCCCGTGCATACTTAGCCTGAGAGAGTTTGATTCCTGTGGCATCTTGGCTGATCTCAAGACGAAGAAAGAAGTGTAATGGACCCATGTCCATCATCAAGAACCTATCATGCAAGGCCCTCTTGACTATAGCAATGGCTGAAGCCAAGCTGCCGGTGATCAGGAGATCATCCACATACAAAACTAAGATAAGAAGAGAATCATGTGTCCTGAGCATGTAAACATTCAGATCAAACTTACATATTTCAAAGTTTTGTGATAAGAGAAAAGAATCCATCTTCGCATAACAAGCTCTCGGGGCCTGCTTAAGGCCATAGAGAGATTTCTTCAGTCTGCAGACCAAAGATGAATCCTTAATGAAACCATGTGGCTGTTCCATGTAGATCTACTTAGATAGGTCTCTATGAAGAAAGGCATTCTTCACATCCATCTAATGTACTTCCTACCCCTGAGTAGCCACAATGGCAAGTGTAAGGCATATGGAATCCATCTTTGCTACTACAGCAAAGGTCTCATCATAATCAATGCCATGCACTTGTTGGAAGCCTTTGGCTACTAGCCTTGCTTTCCGTCTAGTGATTTGCCCATCTGCAACACTCTTGGTCCTGTAGATACATTTGCATCGAACAAGTTTCCTTCTTAAAGGAAGGGGGACCAAATCCAAGGTCTGGTTCTCGAGGAGGGAGTTATACTCCTCCTCCATGGCGGACTCCCAAGATGGATGCCCAGCAGCCTTAGCATAAGACTGTGGGTCAGAAGACTAAACCAAATGACAATGCCAGGATGGTGATGGTTCAGTGGCAATGAGGACAAGAGGAGGCTCAATAAACTCTAAGCTAGTCCTCTTCAGATCAAAATTATCCCCCATAAGACCATTTCTAGCAGCTGGGTGGTCTCGTGCATATATCTCACGTAAGCTCCTTGTTCTTTGATTTATGACAGGGGAATATGATTCACTGCTGGAAGCCTGATCTAGGCTTGGATGTGGATCATCATTTGCATGCACTATATTTGTATCTGAAGACTCTGTCTCTGCATCTGCATGCCTACATCAGCATCTGCATGCTCTGTATCTACATCTGAGTGTACTGAGTCATCATCTCGGATATGAGGTATATAAAAGGTGTCTACATGCAGTGATTGAGGTGCATGCGAGAGCCTTTCCTCAAATTTGACACTTCGCTCAATGATGAGCTTGTCTGTAGAGGGAATCAGGAGTCAGTATCCCTTCACACCATCAGGGTATCCAACAAAGATGCACTCAATGATCTGTGGATCAAGAGCTTTCCTCTTTTCATAGGGGATCCTGGCCCATGCTTGGCAGCCGAAAACACGGAAGTGGGTGACCTCTGGCTTTGTGCCACTCCAAGCCTCAAATGGGGTATGATCCTTGACAGACCTATGAGGAGATCTGTTCTGGATGTAGTTAGAACAATTAAGTGCTTCAACCCATAGCTTATGAGGCAGTGACTTAGCATGCAACATGCAGGAAGCCATCTCTTTGAGAGATCAGTTATTTCTCTTAGCAACTATGTTCTGTTGTGGAGTGTATGGAACTGTGTACTACAACTGTATGCCAGACTGAAGGAAAAGGTTTCGAAGTGCTGTATTAATATATTCCCCCGCATTGTCTGTATGGAGGGCTTTGATCTTTCTCTCTGACTATGTCTCCACTAGTGCTTTGAAATCTTCAAAGTGCGCAAAAACTTTAGATTTGTTCCTAAGAAGATACACCCAAGTATACCGTGAGAAATCATCAATAAATGTAAGCACATACTTTTATTTTTTGATGGAAGGATGAGGAAAAGGCTCCATGAGATCACTATGGATCAGATCTAGAGGAGAGGATACTCTGTGAGTCTTGCCAGTATCAAACTTTTCTCTAGGATGTTTGCCAAGGACACACCCCTCACAAACTCCTTTGTAGAAACTGATACTTGGCAAGCCTTCCACCATCTAATGCTTGCTTAGCTGTTGCACATACCTATAATTTAAGTGACCAAACCTCTCATGCCAAAGCCTACTACTATCATTAGCATGTGTGAGCAGTAAGGAGGATTTAGATTCAATAAATTCAGAAAATGTATACAGTCTGGCTCCATTTTTTACCTCACCGGTTGCAATTTTGGAGCTACTATGTAGGTCATATATGTTCATTGCATCTGGAGTGAATTCCACTCTCTTTCCAGTTCCAGAATGAGTGGTTTAATAAACTGAAAGTAGGTTTACCGAAAGTTTTGGAACATGAAGCACATCTTCAAAGCTTTCATGTAATAGTTCCACTTTACCTTTTCTAGTGACCTCAATAGGTGAGTCATCTCCCATGAGGATGGGAGGTCCTTTGCATGTATCCAAAGAGGAATAGACTTCCTTTGCAGTAACCATATGATGTGATGCACCATAATCTATAATCCATGCATCAAGGGAAGAATTAATTGCAACTAAAGCATGAAAATTGTTACCTTTCCCATGTGGTGGATCCTTAGTTTTCTTCTTGGCGCCCTGCGGGATGTGGTCCCCAAGGTTGTGCTTCTGAAGGGTTCATGCCATTTGGTCAATTTGTTTCTTCATGTAAGAGGATTTTGGATGGAATCCTCTTCGACAATAGGTGCATCTGTTTCCTTTCTTCCCTTTCTCATTTCTTGAGCCGGATGAGTCATTGAAGGGCTTGGTGTACCCTTCCTTCTTTGGATGGGAATGTGCTTTTCCCTTGTCTTTTTGCTGCTGATTTTTCGGATTTGAATCAGACATGTGATTTTAATTGTGGTTGCCATCATGCACAGCAAGTACATGCACTTTTGGAGGTTTGATTTTTCCCATGCCAGTGAGTTTATCTTGCTAAAAAATAAGGGACTCCATGAACTCTTTGAGAGAAGGCATAGTGTAGGATTTACCCGTTGTGACCCTTATTGAATGAAGTGTAGACACAAAGACGGAGTATTCCAGTCTGAGCTTTGACATAATAGACAGAACTTGGCAACTCTCCTCCTTGGATTTGTCAATTCCACAACCCTTGAGTTGCAGCAATAGATCATTATATTTGGTGAAGAAGTCTTGAATTCT
Organism: Pinus taeda; assembly: GCA_000404065.3. Taxonomy (NCBI): domain Eukaryota; kingdom Viridiplantae; phylum Streptophyta; class Pinopsida; order Pinales; family Pinaceae; genus Pinus; species Pinus taeda. The sequence goes on along the minus strand of APFE030327603.1, from coordinate 57,501 downwards.
GCAATAGATCCAATGGCAAAAGCTCCACTTCGAGAAGATGTCCTTTCATCTCATCCTATTTCCCGTAGAGTTATTCAACCTTTTTCCAAATCTTATTGGGAGTATTACAGGCAAATAGATGAAACTGTAACTCTGGGGAGATGCACATGCATATGGATCCGTGGGCCTCATCCATGCGGTTGAGGTGCTTAGATCTCTCTACGGCTAAAGTGGGTTCCACTTCTATAGCCATGGCAATCATGTACAAACCTTTTTGACAAAGGTATCAAGCAATTTGGTCTTTCCATTCATGATATATGTACGATGTTAGGATAGATGCTTTGGGAAACTCCATTGTCAATCTTCTATCTCCAAGCTGTAATACCTGCAAAATAAAGTATTGGTGCACCTTTTATCTAGCAACCTGTGGGCTCTAATACCATGTAAATCTGGTAGAAAACCTGAACAGATGAATCTAGCTAGTAAAGGTTGAACACACAGCTTTGCAGAGCAAAAAAACTAAAAGAAAATCGAAAGAACAAAAGAATGATTCATTAGAAAATAGGTTACGATGCTCATGCTATAGCATTACTGGGTGAATATCCCAAGTTAATGCACCATAGTGGTGATCAATGAGAAGACTCAACACCTACAACAAGTTCAAAAGAGAAATAGCCAATTGTGGAGTGAAAGAAGGAGAAAATCAGGGAGTAAATCATGCAGAAGAACTAACGAGTTGCGGGGTTAAAGAAGGAGCAAATCAAGGAGTGAATCATGTATAAGGAATCTTGCATGTAGTCCCATGCTCTAACTAAGAATCGACATGTAGGTGTGTAGTAGTTCCAACAAAATCCATGCTCTTAAATACCCAAGCAGTTGCTCTTAAATGTTCAAAAGTGAAAAGTCTTTGGGACGTTATTGTCAATGAGGGTAGAAGTTGATGAGATAGTCAACCCTAGAGCATGTGCCCAAGTTGTTCGGATCATCATAGGCATGCTAAAAGAAAAGAAAGCACTCTTACAAGCCATGACACAACGTTTCTCATTCTTATTTTGAAGTAAAGGTGGGCAGTTTAGGTTCAACCCATTGATGCACCCGACATATATGCATTTCCTAGAGCCTCCACGGGGAGCTATTACAATGAGAATATTGTAACCATCTATCAGGCTCACATTGCAGAGTTCCTGGCTGAACTCGGTCAATGTGGCCAATAGCACTTCCAGCACCGTTGCATTGGACTTAGCCTCCATAATCACCCGTAGCACAAAGGCTCTTTCTGTTGTTGTTGAAGGAGAAACCATGGCAACCCCATATTCATTCTGACCATCCTAGGGGTGATGATGGATACGGTATATAGGGGAATTAAATGAAACCAAACATTGGAAAAAATGGCAGTTGTTTGCTCCCAACCAACATTGGAAAATAAAACTGTAGACGGAAGTAAGCTTGAAGGCTTTAAAAAAGGGACATCTTCGGCGTAATTTTAAGAGGTTAGAAAGCGTTTTGGTATGTTTAGAGAGCAATAACGATGGGATGCCAAATGGATTTTTGAAATGGTGTATTATTTTTAATGGTTATGGATTATGATGTGATGTTGATAGTATTTATGGTAATGTTGTATTTAGTGGAAAGTTGGTGATATTAAAAGTGAAAAAAATATTTCACTTAGAATGTAATATTTCAAACAAATAGTTATAAATAATGAGAACAAAAAAGTAATAAACTATTATACAATTTTTCCAAAATAAAAACTCTATACTTTAAATCATGTTGGATTTATTGTTTAAAATACGATTGTGAATCCAAAGAATCATAAATAAATAAAAATACAAAAAAGAAAATTTTCATAGAATCATAAGAAGGATACAAAGAAAAATAAATCCCATATTTATAGATTTTAGGTGGATGGCGGCTTTGAAATATTTATTTTTTTAAATATTATTGTGAATCTAAAGAATCATAAAGGAAAAATACAAAGAAGAAAATTTTCATAGAATCATAAGAAGGATACAAAGAAAAAATATCCTATACCTATAGATTCTAGGTGGACAATAGCTTTGAAACAGGTGAGAAAATTGTTTGCACATTAATGTTAAAGGAGGTGAGCCCAAGTAGCCTTTAGCACTAAGAGAAGGAGATGACCAAAATTTTCCAGATAAAAAATGCCGGTCAAGAATGCAAATATTGATGCTACATTTGAATGAGATTCATATGAAAATATCAATGCATTAAAGCTATTTAACCAATTTCTAGATCATCCCAACAACAATATGTTAACTTGGAGAGATGATTAGTGGTACCTATGCAATGAATTTGAAGTTGGTGTAAAAAGTAAAATCTAAGAAAATGAGTTGGTTTTCCAAATATATTTTTATTTATAAAAATTGTGCCAAACTATGTGAATTTTGAATTTTCCTAACAAGTATGTTAATATTCATGAAAATATATAATGCATATCTTTTTGTTAGTACAACCTTTTGAGTATTTAAATGGTGGAATCTTGCTACAAAAACTTGTGGATTTGTAGAGAACAAAGTGTTTTTACATACAATTAATTTCCCAAAATTGACATAAAATTGCTATACATTTAGTGTATATAACAGATTCTCGAGAGTTGACTTTTAAGGGAGTGTAAGACTAGAACGACACTGATAACACATGAGGGATTTTCTTCACTTTCTTCTCAAGCAGTCTGGTTGGCTGGTGCAAGCTCATTCATCATTGGATTAGGAGGGTGCGCGTTGAGTAGGGATGAGAAAAGGCTTCGATGCTACTTTTTCGAATGCATAAGGTGGGAAACCCAAGTCTTTTTTTATCTTGAGCATTCATCTTGACTGTGGAAGATTAGTAGCTTTACAACAAGATAAGGGGATCCATAATTATTCTATCAAGGGTTGTCTTGAATAAGATGTTTCTATGGGAAATGACCTTGTAGAAACATGCGAAGTGTAGAAGTATGAAGGATGCGTGCAATACATTTAACAAAATGTCTGAGAGAAAAATTGTTGCATGGAATTCAAAATTTGCAAGGTACTAATATAAAGGCATGCTTGAGGATGTCAAGATACTATTTCAAGAAATGTAGTGAGTAGGTGTTGAGCCTAATGTGATCTTCTGGACTTCAATGATTGCAACTTATGCATAGAATGAACATGGAGACAGAGCTTTACACCTCTTGAAAGTAATGAGTTCTTTCATCGTGAAACTAAACACAGTTACCATATCTAGTGTTATCCCAATATATGTTGACTTTGTAGCTCTAAGTCATGGTAAGGAGATGCATGGTTATATGATTAGAAGTCAAATCGAGCGATATTTTTATGCAACAAGTGCATTGGTAGATATGTATGCTAAATGTGGGTGCACTAAGAAAGCACAACAAATGTTCAAATAAATAAATTCGATAAATTTAGCATCATGGAAAGCAATATTTGGTGGTTATGTGATGCATGGTCATGGCAAGGATGCCCCTACATTGTTCCGATGAATGCAATTGGTTGACTGGAATCATATCCAAGTATCGCTCACTATTATCTATTCTGCGGGTAACCAAGCAAGCCTAGTTGATAAAGCCATGATGGAAATGCAACCTGGAGAGATGTTGTTACCTACGCACATGAGTGATATGATTTCACAAGGAGAATTCCCTCCCTTTCGTAGTTCTATGTTGGAAAAAAGATAAGAAGAGTCGTCCGAGGAAATATTTCAGATCCTCATTAAAAATATAAATGGTAAATCCTCCCTATTTTGGGTCAAGGCTTTGGACTCAGTGGGAAATCTGAAGCAACATGTCATGTATAGGTTAGGCATCTGTGTAAAAACGCAGTGTCTTCCTTTTGAAAGGAGTATGCTTTATGATCTTTCTGTGATGAAGGACTATCGAATATCAATGAACTCTACCATAATCTTGAACCTCGGGCTTCGTGGTGGAGCTTTGGGGCTAAGGACCTCCAGCGGATCGACTTCCTACAAGGATGTGACATAGGGAAACACGTCCATACTTACAAATCATCTTTAAATCAACCTAGGTCCCTACATTGTAGAGAAAATGAAGCATGTGTCTACCATGGAGGTTAATCTTCTAGAGTTAAACTCCCTTTTTTCTTCTCTCCAATCTAAGACTATGATATGTAGGTCTGATGGTTGCTTTACTAGATCTAACATTTTACACCAGGGGGTGTTTTCATCCCGAACCCCAACTGTGAGATATATTTATGTTACAAATGTTTTTTCATTATTTAATTTGATACTCAAGCAAATCTAGAAAAAGTATTGAATGGTGGGCCTTGGTTCTGGGGTAGAGGTGGGCTCCTCAGTGGGCTCCTCATTACCCCATGGTTCCCATATTTTGATGCCACAAAAATGGTGGTCTCAACTATGTCGATATGAATAGGACTACCAAATCTCCCCCTTTCTTTCTAGCATCACATTATTCTAGAGGAAATTGGAAACACTGGGAAAATTAAAAAAGATGGACGTCAAAAAAATAGAGAAAGACCTTTTTTCCTTTTCCAAAATCTACATAGAGATAGACCTCAACAAAAGTCTACTTGAACACATACTACTAAAACAAAAACTTTCAGTGGACCCAAGTATTAGAATATGAGAACATGACCTTCACATGTTGAATATGCTTCCAAACAAGATAATTGCAGAACACATGCCCTTAGGAATATAAGATCCCAAAAAGTAAAAAGAGGCGGGACCATAAATCAAAAGGATGGTAGGCTTATGATCCTCACCTTTTAGAAGAAGAAGAAGAAATCATAGAGAACCATCCAAACCAAGCATAAGTTGAAGCATGGGTCTAACATTGTAGCATATCCCATATGCAGGATGACATTGAACAACAAGAGATCTAGACATCAAAACAACAAAAAAATGAGGCACATACAAAAAATGGGAGTTCATGTTTCTAAGAGCTATAACTTAGAAAAATAATCCCCACCAAATTCAACAAGATGTGAGGTTCCCGTTGGTCCAGTCCGAACACAGGGAAATGACAAAAAGGAAAAAAAGAGAAGTTGAGTGATTATTATCACATTTTCCAAAATTTCATATGTTTTTTCCTCTTTATCTCATGAACCAAACTTATCTTATGAAATGCTTACAGCATATGCAAAATGTAATTTTGTTCCTTATTTGAAGATAAATAAAATTACAAGCTTTTCCCTTTGAAAAGGAAATAAATTTTTTTTTATATATATATATATATATATATATAAATATTATATATATATATATATTATATATATAAATATATATATATATATATATATATATATATATATTATATATATATATATATATATATTATATATATATAGATATATATATTATAATTTCTTACAAAATTGTATGACCAAATTTTAAGAAAACAAATAAAATGTGAAAAAGATAAAGTGCTTTTTTTGCAAAGATTTGTTCCTAAGATTCAAATAAATAAATATCAAAAAGAACAATTTGTTATCCGGTACTCTCAAAAGGAGATGACTACAAGGCAACAACCTTTTTTTAGATATTAATGTATGATGGGCTGCCTAACCATTAAGTTACCCGTCCTCACCAAATTTTTGTACATAATCAGTGGAAATTGTGAAATCCAATCCGTCACGCTACTTTGCAATGAGATTATTATAGCCAGGGGTTAAATTTGACACTCATATGCCTATTTTTTTGAGTTTTTACATGTTAAATATGATTGGTTTCCAAATCTATACATCATCGCTGAGTGGCCTAATACTATTTGAAAAAGTCATTTACGGTTATATTTGAAAATTAACAAGTTTTTAATTTATATATTATATATATATACACACTGCATACTGCAGTGTGGCATCTGAAGTCGCACTACTCTCGTCTTGAGGAATTGATATGACCCTGTGTATGGATGGTTATACATATATGACCATCTATGGACTTCCATTAACTGATAAGGCCGTTTTTCGTCCAATGTACAACTCTCGGGATTTCTTCGGAGGTACGCAATCAATTCTTGTCAGTAACCAAAAATTCAAATGTTCGTTCCGCGCCCAGGATTTCAAACAATAGAGTTTCTCCGGAAAATTTTGAAATGAGCCTATTGCAAATGCCAAACATACCATCCTTCTCCTTGACTAGATTTGTAAGTATCTTACGCTTTGTTTTGCTTTTTATCGGGTTTTGAACTCGGACCTCTTTTCTTATGTTTTCAGTTTTCTGAGTTTCAAACATTTGTTTTTGCTTTTCTTTTTTGCAGCTTTTAGGTATTAGAAGGATCAACACAATGCGGTTTAGGTAAATAAGCCCAACTATAATTTCACAACTAACAGTGCAACCCGCAATTGGAGCAACGACAAGGATTTCCTCTTCCTCAATGAATGAAAACGCTATTATTACATCGGTGGCAGGGGTAAGTGCTCACTTTCTTTCTACAAAATCCTGCACCTCCCTTGCAAAGACAAATCTGTTCATGGATAATTTGTTCAAATAATGACAGATGGCGAAACTCATTTCGCAGACTAGCATCTTCTGCAGGGTATCAGTTAGCAATGAACAGGTAGGTTCTTGGTTCCAATGAATATATTTATAGTCTTGATCAAAAGTGATTTTAATATATGAATAGAGTTTTTATTTCACATATTTAAAGTTTAGTCATGAGATTTTACAAAATACTCTTTTTTTCACCTTTTTTTGAAGTTTTTGGGCTTGTTCTTGCCAGAGTTTTTCTATGCTATTCACATGGATTTAGTAAGACCAAATTTCCTCTCACCTCTTGCTTCTTTATGGACCTCCCAGTAAGACTCAACGCCTCTCTCTCCTCTCTGTTATTTATGGACCTCGGAGGTCTTGGTTCCATCGATCTCTCTTTTCTCCCCCTTATCTCATCATCCTAGTTTCCACTCATGGAAAGCCTAATTTGACTACCAATCCATATAACTCAAATGCCCATCTTACCCGTATATTGGAAAAGTCCGGTAATATCCCTAGCCAAACCCATAAGGAGAAAGCCAAAGCAAGGTGAAAACCTGGCAAAGTCCGGTAAAATCCCCACCCAAACCCATAAAGCGAAAGCTAAGACAAGGTGAAAACCGAGATTAATCCCCCAAACCAACCGAGGATGCTTGATCCCCACACCACAAATTTATAATCACTTTTCACTACCATGACGAGCTCTAGTTCCACGGTCTCACCTTCCCTCCCTCCGTATTAGGAAGGAAGGACGATTTCAATGCGAAAAAAAATGATGATGGCTAATGCATTGCATCAATGCCTGTATCGTCAAATATGGCATTTTCCTTAGATTTATATAGACTCATTTTTGTTGTTAGTATACACCCATCACCTGTATCGTCAAATATGGAATTTTCCCTTACATTTATATAGACCCGTTTTTGTTGTTAGTATACACCCATCACCCAAACCAAACTCAGAATGATTTTAAATTTATATTATTTTTAAAATTGGAGTTTTTTCATAGTTTTAAACATTTTTTAAAATAAATATATAAAACACTATATTTTATATATTAATAATACAAAACAGACAATAATGGACTAAGTTATATATATATATATATATATATATATATATATATATATATATTATATATATATATATTATATAGGAATTATATTACACTGGAGGGTGCTATAAAGGATTTGGGCTGGGCAATAATTAAGCACAAACCAATGCCAATAGTCACTGGTTGCTTAGTTTAGTGAATACTTATATTATATAACTAATTTTTTTTGTCTAATTTTAGTTGCAACAATATGTACATTCACTATTTTCAAATGAGAGTAATTATAAATATATATTTTTTTCACTTTACAATATATATTTCTGTTATTTTTTAGAATAAAAAATTTACAGAAGATACATATTTTCCATATATTTTCTCACTATTTCCATTTAAAAAAAAAGCTGAATATTTCAACAACTTGGAAAAATTACAGAAAAGTGTCATCAACACGTCTCAAATGAAAGTGTAGCAATGACACTTAAGTGAATTGGTACAACAAAGCATTGAAATTTTGTAACAATTATAAATACAATTTGCAAAAATTAGATGAAACTTGTACAAATAAATATTAAAAGTGATGTGATGAGCAATTTAAAAGTAAAACCGTCATAAGAAAATTATCTAACGAGTAAGAGCACCTGTCAAATCTAACCCCTGATTATAGCTCAAGAACCTTTTTAATACTTCTTTTCAACAAGTCCATAAGCTTTTTAGCAACTTCTTTTTCACAGCTAAGAGTACAAATTTAGATGTATTATAACTTTTCTTTAATTACCTTTGTGAAAAGCTTTTGAAACTGACAGTTCAAATGCAGACGTAAGCAAATGACATAAGTTGAAGATGTAAATCTATGGCATACATTTGAATTTTGAGGCATTGGAGGTTACAACTTTGATGAATCATGTGACAGTGGACTCTACTTGTCACACAAGAAAATTAGCTCATGGATTAATAAACATTCAAGTCAACTCTCGTACGATACGCAGTCGCAATCGTCCTGATCCTGATCAACGTCGGCCCATAGGATTTCGACAGTTCCTAATTCAGACCCTATAGCATTATTAATGCTCCACCTTTACACTCACCTGACAGGAGCTTGACGTCACGATGACCATTGATCATGCATCCATGCATCCATATCTTATATTCCGGCAAATACCCGTCACCCAGCTCCGGTGATGCATGTTCCTACCTGCCTCTAGCTCCGGTGTTCCTGCTCGCCTCCACTTTAGGGTCTTAATGAGGTTTACCAACCCACGCATCGAGGCTCATAAACTCTGCACCAACCATCCTCAATGCGTTATCGTTATCTGAACTAATCCCGGCAATTCAAAGAGTGCAACCATCGAACAGGAGCACGACAGAGTAGCGGCGAACAAACGTTATTGATCCCCTGCAGTGCTTTGAAACCGGTAACGCTCTAGCCTTGCGCAATGCAAAGCCCTCTCACGCTAGACGTTCTGTAAATTAGAAGAGAAATCTGAAACCAACGGAAAAGAATAACAATATCCACATCTATATCTAATTTGAAACGAAATAGACATAACAGGGCTCTCGAATGTCTCTGTCGCTTCTCTTCCAGTGCTATTTGAACTTTTTCATTCTGTAATTGACAATAACACATGAATAAATCAAAATCAACCAAAACGTTGCATCCTGATGCAACAAAATTTCATAACAAAGAAATCTGTAAAGCAATAACAATAAAGAATGTCTGTAAAGCAATAACAATAAAGAATAAAATGGAAAATTTGATTAGATTTTGAATTTAAGAAAAGATTTCCCAAGACCAGTTACTATCAATCTGCTACTATCATCATATGATAGTTGCAGACCAGTGGAAACGAAACCCATAGACTGGGGAGGCAGAGACACAGGAAGAGGAGTTGTTGCTGTTGTTATATTTATATTGTTATTCTTCTGCTGAAACTCTGGCATGCTCATGCTCATGCTCATGTTCATGCTCATATTCATATTCATGTTCATGTTGTTCATATTCATTAACGTGAGATGTTGTGAAATCTGTTGCCTCTGTTGTTGTGTTAATAAGATTTCATCTTCCCTTGGCCTCTTTCAGGAACCAGAGATATTGCAGGTAAGTTCACTTTCTGGGTCGCTAAAACTTTACCGTTCAAGACCTATTTCTACCCGAAATTCAATCCTGCCACTGAATCAAATCACACCCCAAATCATCAGATATCTATGACTGAATCCAAAACATTAAAGTATTGATCAGAAATAGAAAGGGAAACTTTCTTACCAGAATTGTAGTCAGGAAAAAGATTAGCAGTCGCGTTCATGTGGGGATGAAACTGAAATGCTTTTGCTAATGAAATGGGTATCCCTGATCCAGGGTCCACGTAGTTTTTGTTGTTATCTCTCACAATAGGAGGACTCGCTCTCGCCCTACAGAACAAAGAAAAAGCACACAAGAGCTCTTTAGTTTTATTTAATCTCTTCACAACATGAATGAATGATGCCCAAACTTCAATCCAGAAAAGAAAAAGAAAAAACACTCTAAATAGTCTCTGTATCGGCTACAATGAAATGCTGCCTTTCCTTACTCATAGGTTTGAGGGATGGTATATTCCCGGGATAACGACACTCCTTAACACTCAAATATTTCACTACTTGTGGTGAAACACCACCTATGCTGGAATAAATTAATTCCCTCAGTTTGGTATCAATTTCCTCGTTGCTCAGAGGGGACTCTTTTTCAAGCCTACCAACATAATGCACTCGCAGGAATAACCCTGATAGAACCTCTTTGTCATAATCCGCAATCAACTCCTCTTTGCTTCAATTTACCCCAATGAAATTGAAGAATCCGGTTCACCTCGCTTAACAACCAAGAAACCTGTCGTGTAAGGGACATGAACCTTCTGGATGGATATTACTATTCTGAGCTTATCGCCAACCCTTAAAAAAGAAGATAATAATTACTCCAGAATACAAACACAAATCCAAAATTTGAAAAATAAACATCAACTGAAACTAGAATTTTTAACCTTACACGTGTGGGTCAACAAATTTGAATCTTCATTAACCTGGAATGATGTTAGATCCAGGGATTCCACTGCTTTACGACAAGAAAAAGTGGCTGGAATTGGTGTCAAGGTCTTCGATCTCTCTCTTGTCTTTTCTAATTGTAATTTCTTATAACAAATACAAAAAGAGATGCTCACCTAAATGGTTTGCACCCACTCAGTCAGACTGCCAAGTTCCTTCACACCCAAATATGTGCTTTTTGCACTTTATATCATCTTCTGCCAAAGGCAAACCGCCCTTTTTCACTGCCATTGTTTCATGACTTATCATCATAGATTCATGAGCTGTTTTTTTGACTAATTAAATTGTTTCATGTCTAGAGGTTATAGGGAAAGTTTGTAAACAAAATCTTCTTGAAATTATTGTATAATTTTAATACTCTGAGTTGTATATCACTACTGGATGAAGACGTGTAGAAATTAAAAAAAAAAAGAATTCAGTAAATGATTAACCCACAAGTTATTTTGCATTTTTTATGATTTGCAGAGCATTACCAAACATTTTGGAGGTTGTCCTTATTTTGTGATTATATCACTTCTGGATGCAGACATGCCTAGAACTTAAAAAACAAATCATTTCAGTCAATGATTAACGCACATGTTATTTGGTTGGTAAGCTATTGCCAATCTTTTTAGCTGTAGTTATAGCTTCAAACGGAATCCGAAGTAGATCAAGTTGTCCTTAAATGAAGTAATTGCAATTTTTTTATTTTATTTTAAATATTTTGTTTTATTTGTTTATCAACAAATAAATAGCAATTTGTTTATGTTTACCAAATTGCCACTTTAATAATAGTTTTCAAATTATGTATCATCGAAATATTCTCAATTTTCAATGAAAATTCGAGGGAATGTTCTATTTTAACTTCATAAAAAATGCCTTGTTTTCCGACAATGATAGGAACATTATAATTAGGCATCTCTACCGTGTCTTCTTTGGAGTCAGACAAATTGTGTTTTCCAAACTGTGTGAATATAGTTCATTAATTTAAAACGATGTTAATTATATTTATTTTTTTATATATT